>OZ007573.1:29966929-30036929 GCA_963931925.1 Onchidella celtica | reverse complement strand
GGACAATATTTCGAATTAAATTTCTCTTTGTCGTAGGACTTTGTATTGCTTGAGATTTACCTGTCTTTGAAGCCCAGTGTGGCTATAATTATTTAGAAGGAGATTTAAACTTTCGTCACGCCGCCG
This sequence comes from Onchidella celtica, assembly GCA_963931925.1. Lineage (NCBI taxonomy): Eukaryota > Metazoa > Mollusca > Gastropoda > Systellommatophora > Onchidiidae > Onchidella > Onchidella celtica. Next base: position 30,036,803 of record OZ007573.1, on the reverse strand, counting down.
ACGAGCGCGTCTTACACCACAGAAATTTATTAGGCTGAACTCTGTCCCCATGAAGATTCGAACTTGGCATTTCTCGGGCCCAAGTCAAACGCTCTAACCACAAAGCCACTGGTTCAGTTTCGAAACCTCCAGTTGATGTTTCTTTCAAAAATGACATAGGAAAATAACAAACAAACCTAGAGAGATTTCTATGAATATTAATACAGGATCCCATCCCCCACAAAGGCAAAAGAAAAAGAAACCAAGCAGCAGAACGATTATAATTAATACAAGTATGACAAAATCAAACAAGCTTTGCACAGTGCAGTATAACCTATTGGTTTGTAAGTGGGTGGAGTTACATAACACATAACTAAAACGCGCGCACATAAACACACACACAAACACATACACACAGACACCGAAGGATTGATCTTCAACAAGCGAGTAATGGCTGACATTTCCTGAGTTTTATCTCTATGTCTGTTATTTCAGAAAGCAATTAAACAATTCCAGTTAGGCGTGTCAGACTCTGCTGATTTAGCAGTAGAAAAACAACAACATTTAAACTGTCAGCCCTTAGGTTGCTATGACATCTTCTCGTCCGCATACGAGATATCTTTAAGACATTTTAGGCTAGGTATCAAATACCTGCTAAATGCACACGAACTGTTGCCAGATGGCCTCAGAGTTCTAGATTTTAATCTCCAGGTCGTCGACTTTATCTCTTTGAATGACATCTCCATCAGACCCTTTCCGAAGCCTTCTTTCTTTAAGCCCAGAAATCATATTATTATAAAAAAAAAATAGTGGTGGGAGTAATTCATTGTGGTGTAATTTTGATCATTTTTTTGCTCAACGCTAGAGCCTAAATGACAGTTTCAAAAATTATAAAGTTAATTTTCCTAAGTGTCAACGAACCCAGTCCAATCGCTTTTGTATCGACCAATTGTGCTGATTCATGTTTCAGGTATATTTAAATAAAAAGTTGTAAAAATGTAAAATACAATGATTTTTGTTTTGACTCCCTGTAGTAAGCCCACCGCACCAGAAACAATGTATTAATACGCGTTCAGTTCGGTGCCCGCAATTTCCCTACCAGAAATGAATGCGTAGGATGCGCATGAAATATGTAGTAAGACCGTAGAATAAGGGAAGCTCTCTAGACCAAAAAAAGAGAAAGAGAGAACGGTGGATTCATTATCCCGGATAATGCCGGGAACTTCATCTAGTATTATAAATAAAAACAGCGGCGGAGGTAATTCATTGTGGTGCAATTTTGGCCCTTTTTATTTGTTGACGCTACAGCCTAAATAACAGTTTAAAAAATTTTGAAATTAATTTTCTTAATAATTCAGCCCAATCATTTTTATATCGATCAATTATGTTGCCTCAACTTTCAGGTATTTTTAAATAAAATTTGTAAAACTATAAAATACACTGATCTTTGTTTTGGCTCCTTGTAGTAAGCCCACCGCACCCGAAACGATATTAATACGCGTTCAATTTATGTGCGCGCAATTTACCTACAAGAAGTGAGTCCGTAGTGCTCTGGTGCGCATTAAATCTGTCGTAAGACTGTAGAATATGAGAAGCTTTGTAGACCAAAAAAAGAGAGAGAGAGAGCGATAGAACTGCCGGGGACCTCATCTAATTCTTTAAAAAATCATGCCGATAATCTTAAGAATTTACAACGATTACCATCGTTAAAAAGTTTACAAAGAAGTGTTTGTTTAGTAGTCTAAATTCAAATCACTGGTGCCTAGCTGGTGAGGAAATTTAGGTCTTTGTTCACAAACTATTTTCTCGTCTTCATTTATCTGAAATTATCTCTCATCTGTTTCCATACACATAGAGCACACACATACTTCCTCTCACACACTCATCCCCGCTCCCCCCTCGGGCCACGCCCAATCCGTCTTCCCGTAGCCGTTCATTCCTCCCCTATCTGTTCCCTCATTTCTTATCAGACGTATGTCATAAGTCGAGGTGTTCATCAAGATGCACACACATGCATCCAACCATGTATACAATACCTCCACTTTCTGTTTGTCTGCTGTCTATTTGTCTGTTTCTCACTCCGCTCCCTCTTCCCCTCTCTTCCTTCTCTCCTTCTCTCTCTCTCTCTCTCTCTCACTCTCTCTCCCTCTCTTTATGTCTCCGTCCCTCTCTCCCTCTCTCTCTCTCTCTCTCGCCCTGTCTACTCTTCCCCCTCTCTCTCGCTCTCTATCTCTCTCTTCCTCTTTGTCTGTCTCTCTCTCCCTCCCTCTCAGTGTGACTCTCACTCTGTCTCTCTCCCCTTCTCCGTCTGTCTCTCTCCCTTCTGTCTCTCTCGTTCTGCTTCTCTGTTTCTTTTCCTCTCTCATACACATACACACACACATACACTGTTGGAGATACACATACAACACTCACATTTCACCAGGTTCCCTGATACATCAACGCACGTGCAAAAAGTGAGACAGATTCTGGCGATCTTTATCATTCCTACATCAGTCACGGGTGCTCGAACCCCGGCAACGCTCGATTCCCGAATCCTTTAAAGGCCATGCACCACAATCAGGTTGATTTTAAAGTTAACTGATATACTCTGCAGTTCAAAGAAATCATTTTTTCACTCTTAAAATTAGTTGCAGGAAGAGAGATCCGTGCCATGAATTAAGCCCCCCTCCGCCTAAACCCTAACCCCCACCCCTCAATCTACATCAATGTTTCTGACCCTTTTTTTTGTCCCAAGCCCCACTTCAAACACCCAAAAAAAAAAACCGCCCCGCCATGATCGGATGAAAGGTAGTGTACAGTGTACATCCCAACGCCCCATTCTGAAGTCCCCTCCTCCACCCACCAAAATATTGCGTGCGTGCGTCCCACCTTGAGAAACACCGATCTAAATAAGGTGAGTACTGGTGATTTTCATTCCATTATGAAAGGGCGTGGAGCACATTGTTGCATTGTTGACATCGATACTACGCGCGCAAATCGATGGAGGGAATTTGGCGAGTTGATTCGTCTCGCGCGGTATCCTATGTCTCGGCTGTTCGTTCGTTCTGTGGCCAGCGAGCTAAATGTAATCGTAAACGTAACTCTAACCAGTGGTTGACCTACATTTCTGGGATCCTGAAGCTTGAACTGTTATAGGGCCACTTTCGCAGCCAGCAGCAATAAGACATCATCCAAAATTCAATTATTCAAAAACGTTTCTTCAGGGCCCCTCCGGAGATTTGGGGCCCTGAAGCTAAAGCTTCATTAGTTTGGTAGCAGATCCGCCACTGACCCTCAGCATTTGCTCCACCTTAAACTTTCGCCGTTCAAAGTAAACAAAAAACCCAATTTGACCAATTGGCCCCAAAAAGTCAGCCACTTTGTAACTTGTAATACATATGTAAATGGATCTGTGTTAAGTTTTAGCTCTACTGCCATCCCAGAAAGCCTTAATCAAATTATCTTCTCAAGAAGCAGAAGTGTATATTGCTCCAAGATAAGGTACGCGTGTGTACTGCATGTTGGATCTGACCCCATTAGAGAGGCTACGCTGCGTAACTTCATCATAAGAGAAGCCAGGTGCTCTCCCCTGTCTGCACATAATTAAGGTGAGCGGGGAAAAGGGAAATAAACGCGAGATATTTTCCCCTCTAACAGATAAAATAGCTGGCTCTAAATAATACTGATAATTCATGGTCGGAGTTTGTGGGTGATATAACAGCCAGATCACATATCATACTGTAATCAAGCAGAGATTTTATAACACGGCAAAGCAAATAAACTAAATTGAGAGCAAATGAACTTTTTTCACTTGGGGTAATCAGGGTAACTAATAGAGATTTCGCAGTAGTTACGCTCTTTCCCTTTCTGTCTGTCTATCTCTTTTTCTCTGTCTCTCTCTGAATCCCACCCCTCTCTCTCTGTCTCTTTCTGTCTCTCTCGCTGGCCCCTCTCTCTCTCTTTCTGCTTCTCTCTATTTCTCTGTCTCTCTCTCTCTCTTTCTCTGCCTCTCTCTCCCTCTCCTGCCTCTTTCTCTCTCTCTCTCTCTCTTCCTCTCCTGCCTCGCTCTCCTCTCTTTTTCTCTGCCTTTCTCATCTCTCTCCCTCTCTCTGTCTCTCTTTCTGCCTCTTCTCTCTCTCTCTCTGCTTATCTCTCTTTCTCCGCCTCTCTCTCTTTCTCTGGCTCTCTCTTCTTCCCCCGCCGCTCTCTCTCTCTTTCTCTCTCTTTTTTCTCTGCCTCTCTCTATCTCTTTCTCTCCCTCTCCTGCCTGCCTCCCTCTCTTTGTCTCTCCCCCCCCCCCATCTCTCTCTCCGACGCAACATAATAATAACCACTTTGACGATTTTCTGAGACGTCTATAGACTTTTCAATATTGATTTCCTTTTGAGAATATTTCCTTGTGTCTTGGGAGGGCTCATTTTACCACTGTCTGGGATTAACCCACTAAAGCACAAACTATTATCTCTATGTTGTTTTGTTCTGCTTTGGCTTGTTCTTGAGGGCCTGAGGGCCAGAGGGCCTCACGCCCCCTTTCAGTACAATTTGGCTATATCGTAGAAGGAGCACAACCTCAGCGTGTAATGTCTATGACCAGCAGTTGAAAATGTCACCCGTACCTATACGTATGGGTGCAATGGATATTTATGGCTTATAGTAGCTGGACTGTCTTTATATTACCCAGTTTTGTCGAACGTCATAATCTGCGATCAATTTTAATATCCGGTTAAAAGAAAATGTATATGAAAACAGCCCCCCCCCCCCCCCAAAATGTTTTTTTTTTGTGCTACTTGAAAAGGGCAAGCGACTGATAAATAAATCGATATTTCTCAGGATGTTTTCCATTAACGAATGCAAACCTAAAAACTACGCTTTCAGTGACAAATAAAAGGCGCGTGCCGGAGTGAATGTGGTACAGTGTCCGTAAACGTTTACACACCGTAGAAATAATGTAAAAAAGCAAACGAGAAATATAGTATATTTCTTTTATTTCAGTTTTTAATGTACATTTTGAAAAAGAAAATTAATCAGTGTTTTGTACATTTCTTATGAAAGTCTGTATTTCCAACTGGTCATGGTAAGAAATAATCTTCAGGAAAAGTATACAAAGATTTTCAGGCGTTCCATAGTAATCAATATTGTTTTATGCTTATTCATTAACGCTTTTTATTCATTACTCTTAAGAAATAATCCAGAGTAGCCTAAACCAGTTAAAACAGTCTTTGGCCTGCCATCCTCAAAAGCCTTATCCCATAAAATCTTGTATTTAAAATCCATAGGAAAGTAAACCAGAAAGATGGTCTCTGGTGTTCCATACTAATCAGTTCTGTTTGAAAGATGCCTCATAATTATAATCCTGTATTCACAACGAAAAAAAATCTACTCGAAAGTAAACTTGAAGGATGGATCTAGATCTACTGTTTTGTGGAGAAGCATATCAGTCAGTTCTGTTTTGTACTTTTCTCATAATATAATCCTGTACCCACAAATCATAGAACATACAGTCAGAAATACTATAACTTACAGTAAACCAGAAACATAGTTCTCGGTGGCGCACTACATTAATAAAAATAGCAATTCGGTACTGCAGTTCGACAAAGAAATAAAAATGCCATGCAAACTCAAAGTCTCGGTTTGAGATAGTGTTCAATGTTGCTTGTTTACATCTGTGTATGCCTGCGTACATTGTCACTGCTCTACGATAATGACATATAATTTATATCAGACTTATGCCAAAAGACAACTGTTGGTTCCCTGAGCACGAAGGATTTCAGGCAAATATTATAGAAAAAGAAATGCGCCAATAGGAAAATCCAATAGAATCATGATGGCATAAGTCACCAAGTGACAGGAAAGGAAATAGTTTGTTTTTTTTCGTAATATCTCAAAAGTGTCAATAAATGACCTGTGCCATTAGCGTAGCTAGAGCAGTGACAGGATGTGAAATATCAAAGCTAAAGTGGGTTTATCCCAAGCAAAACCGCGGGTTTCAGCTAGTAGCTACACAATTATCGTATGTCAATATTTAAATGTATCATCTTTGTGGGCTCCAACATTGGATAGATATGTGGTTTTGTTCATACATAAGAGACCGAATTCACAAGTCCTCTCCCTCGGTATGGACTAGCTGAGGGAAGAAACGTTGGCAAGTTGCTCTCGTAAATCGTTCTCTGTCTCTGTCTCTCTCTCTCTCTCTCTGTCTGTCTGTCTGTCTGTCTCTCTCTCTCTTTCTCTCCCTCTATGTGTATGTGACACTCTCTCTTTCTCTCCCCCTCTCTCTCTCTTTCTGTCTCTCTCTCTCTCTCATATCTCTTTTCAACACTTAATCGGCATTGATTTCCTTCTTCATGTATTTTTTTTTTTTAGTTTTATATCAGCGTTCTCATGACCTGCGGGGAATCCTGCATCAAGTACACACTCCAGAAAATGTCGCCCTGACTCCACATGAAATGTCGATCTCCAATAAACATTATAATTGTTCTTGCACAGACATGCAGCAATTGTGAGTGCCTTCATCCGCTGCCGACATGCGAAACCGATATTCTAAAGCTTTGTTTCCCTATGCACGGCACGATGGAGGGGATTGAGAAAATATTCTAAAAACCACAGAAAAACTGGGATCGCAGCAATGCTATATGCAAAGTCAAAAATGCGCACAAAGAAAAAGTTGAATGTAGCAAATCTTCGCGTGAGAAATAATACCCAAACGGTACAATGAAACGCACACTAAAAGGGACGACAGAAGATGGCCTATATTTCGGTAACAGCCTTCTTCAAAAAAGGAAAAATTGAACATAAAATAACTGAACAACAACAACAAAAAATTGAATGTGAAATAAATGTGCATTTGAGAGCTTTTAGCTGGGGGCAACATCGCATACTAGCGTGTTTCCTTACAAGCGATTTAAGGTTGCGAGGTTCGCCAAAACTAGCGTAGATCTAGAGACGTATGGCTGATCAAAGGTTACAATGATGACTGTGGCTTTGTGCCCAACTTTTCGTTTTCAGCCAATCAGATTTGATTAATGCTCTGCGGCACCGCTCCTCCATGTAGCAGTGAAATTTCACCGCCGGCGGAGAGAAAGCGGCGATGTAGCCGCAACGCACATTCAGTTCCACCCGCAACGGGCATTCAGCTCCACCCGCAACGCACATTCAGTTCCACCCGCAACGGGCATTCAGCTCCACCCGCAACGCGCATTCAGCTCCACTCATCTTAATTTGTAGTAAACCGCAAAGAAAGTCGCAGTTTGGGAGTCTTCGCCCCCCCCCCCCCGACCCTCCGCCCCTGGCACCTCACATAAGGAAACTTATACCTTTAGACATAAAGACAACTGAAACAGTACTCTTCACTGTAATGTGCCTAAATGGGTAGGGAAAAGACGAGTAATGGCAGAATTTGTAGTAAGAAATTGATGTAGTAAAATTACTGACAATTTTGAGTTGTTCCCAAGGCGAGCAATGAATACCTATAGGCACTGTTCGATGCCCGGGTAACTCGGGTCTTTGTATTTTTTTCACTGCAGGATTCTTTGTACTTTACAGCGAAAATTACTATAACTATCTGTCGTACCGGTATCTGACGTTAGCAATCTCGCGTTCAGACACGGGTTGTCTTGTCTTATCTAAACATCCGAGACATGTTAAAATGATTTCGAATAGTCAGGCAAATGCAAAATATAAATAGTTGTCACGAAAGACGACAGTTTAAGAAATTAAGAAAAAGTGTATTAAAAATAGAGCAATGGGCATCTCTTGAAGTGCTTCAGATATCGAACACTGGACTGTTTCAAGCAAATCTCGAATATTGACCTTTTAAATGGCCTCTGGTTCACTTGTCACCAAGTGTATTTATCGACACTGCAACTTAATCGATTAAATACAAGTGCATATTTTCAAACAAAATTTTAACATATTTGCATATGGGAGTTTTCTATCGACAGTGGATCCCTCAAGCCAGTTTTTCCACTGACGTTCCATCTTTCCGATCGATCTTTCTTTTTTTCTTTTTCTTTTTTTAAGCCACTGACATCTCGTCTTTCAGATCTACATTCTTCCATTGACTGTCTACCTTTCAGTCTAGCTGTAAACACATATGAGAAAGTAACCATTCTTATGTTGTGATTCGTTATTCTGTTCATTTGAGCAAATCAACCTCTTAGAATGACAAGGTTCTATCTCCACTTTTTGGCTGAACCAGTTACACACTACACACTACTTCCACGGGCCTTCTTCATTGTGTGTCAAAGTATCAAGGTGATTCGGTGTGTAATTTTTAAGTATTACTAAAAGAAAAAATGTATCACTACAAGCTATGATGACATGAAACTTCAAACATCAATTTCTCAAAAGTTGACCGAAGGGAGTTAGAACCCTGTCATGCTTGTTTGTTCTAACTCCATTTTCTGAAAAACTGGAATCGTTTAGTATGTAGAAGAGGTATAACAAATGCACACATAGATCATTGTTTAAAATGCGTTGTGGCACTTACCAAGCTGTTTCACAGTTCCGATTTATCCTAATTCCTTATCATAATACTAAAGCCGCACACGTTTAACGCCGTATTTCTCAGTTGTGCAAAAAGTGGAGTTGGAACAAATAAGACCTGAGGTCGGGATGTAACACAGTTGCTTTTTTTTTTAATGCTACCACCTACGTACATGGATACACATCACAATGATATCTCTACTAACTGTGACGTCACGATGACACTTTATTCCTGTTTAAGTATTTATGGCGTCATTACCTGATTATTCTTGTGGCGTCACGTCACGAGCTCTGCGCCATGCTTGTGGCCAGATAGACTTCATTATGCTGCCATCTGTGAGACAATGATGAAAAAAAATATACGAGGATATGAGTGTTTCAAAATCATGATTAAAATAAAGTTAACGAAAATAATTATTCTCTTGTATCTTCTTCATTTATTTATTTGTCGTTCACGAACTTCACCCGTTCATTTACAACTTCACCATTAACTGTTGATTTCAAAACAAACACAGAAAGAGAAGATTTTACTTCCCACTTTTACATCAGAACAAATAAGGCTGGAATTACTGAAATGTTTATCTCCTTCTCTCAGCTGCCCCCTCTCTTTTTTTCTCCCTCCCTCATATAAACACACATTTAAGAGTACATCAATTTTTCTTTATCTTGTTTCTTTCTTCCATCTCTTCACCCATCGACCATCACGAAACGGCGCATCCAGAAATCAGAAAAAACAATCCACAATTTCACTAAGAGATAAGCATTTATATAGAAAGAGAGAAAGAAACAGGGAGAAAATATGAAGTGAAAAGTAATGAAATTAACACCAGCAAAAGCAAGGTCGACTGGCATTCAGTGCGACTTGAATGTAAACATAAAAACAATGAAGGTTTGAAAAACTAACAGGAAACAAACAAACAAAGAAACTTCGTCATACTTGACGCATCAAGAAACTGTAGAAAACTGTATTGCTAACCGTGGCTTTATCACACCTGAGACACAGAATACCGAGACGGACCATTCCTTCTTTCACTAAATGTCCACAGCTTGCGCGCGTATAAACAGGGTGAGTACTACTCACAGCGCTCTATGGCATTAGTCTTTTTCGTTCATTTATGAAGGGGCACGAATTATTGCATTGTTGACATGGACGATACGATACGCGCGCAAGTCGACGGACGGAAAATGACGAATTGATTCGTCTCGATTTCTTGTGTCTCGGATCACATCAAGTGAACATTTTTTGTAGATATAACCAATTTTGTTTAAAAAAAACAACCACAAACCATAATAATGCAACAGCAGATGTCATTCTATCTCGATATATTATCGCCAAACATCGGCCGTTTCCTTTTTCCCGTTCGCAAATTACAATGTATTTTATTTTGAAGTAGAAATAAACATTACACGCCTCCACATGTCATACAATATATTGTTGTTGTTTTTCCGATTCTGTCGCATCGCCTTATAGAATAATGATAATAATATAATATTTCAAAAGCGTTGCATTTTCTTTTGTACCTAGATGACGTTTTTCATATCACCCAAAAAAAACAACAACGAAATTCTGAAACGGAACATCCTGGAAAATAGTGGGAAATTGAGATTGTGTATTTCAAATCAGGAATGTCGTATCATTGTCAAGAAGTTCAGTCACAATGTAGGCAAATAAATTCTTGAAATATCCATGTACAAAGTTCGCTTTTTCACCTTTTCCAAAGCTTGGACTCCATAATGATAACTAGTTTACAATGGCATGCGTTTGTCACATTTATAAACAAAAACTAGTCCACCCGTCTTTCCTTCAGCCACAAACCTAAATCTCTTCATGCTTGCTGTCTTTGGTTTCCACATTGTGAAACCACACTGACCCCGTTTTCAATGGACAGTACAAATATTGTCATCCCCTACATTTGCTCAACAATATGGTTAAAACAGAAGTTCTTTCTTTTTCAGAATTACACAGTTAACGAAATCGGTGAAGTTTCTCCCAGCATGGATTTTAAAGAAAATGCTGAAGGCGATACTTCTGTATGCTGGAAAGATTCCAAGATGGCAGTGTAGTTCCACGGAGGGTATGAGTGATTGGCATCACGAAAACCACTGCTGTAAAAATCTGATAGCCTCCATCGATCAGCCAAGCTGGTAGAAAAGGTCATCTCAGTGGTGTGGTAGATAAGCAGCAGACAACAATCTCATCTAGCTTCGTGTAATCTTTGGAGCAGATAGCCCGTTTTCGTAGACAGTTTCTCGCCACGTTAAAACCCAAGACTGTACTTGATTGTTGGTGTCTCCAGCTACAAAATGTCACTGTTCTCAACGCAATTATTCATTTTGTTTTTGCTTTTTTGTCTTTGCTTTTGTTTTCCACCAAGATTGATAGGGATGGCTCGGGAATTAGCAGCAATATAACGTAACAGTAAGACTGTGGACAGTATAAACATCAATGCCGCAGCTCGCCTAGAGCAACGCACAATATCTGTAGTTAGGCCTGACAAAATCTGAAGCACCTGGTACACCATTCTGTGACTGCACGTGAGAGAGAGTTGCCATAATGATGACTATTGCATGCGATTGTCACATGATTTATAAACCAAAACGAATCGACCAGTCTTTCCTTCAACCTTAAGCCAAAATCCCTTCACGCTTTCTGGTTGTTTGTGGTAGAGAATAAAGAAGAATAGAGAGTAAGCGAGAATGATGGAGACTATGTGACGCATTTTTGCGAGCATTACCTTTTCCATATTTCTTCGAGCATTATATATCGCAGTGCCTTGCTCGATCTAAACGATTTACCACACACCGTCATATTTTCAAAAACCACAAAAGAACCCGTCGGCAACATCGTTTTAAACCAGGCTTCAGTAAACAAAATTTATCAAGAATTACGTCTCAAATATTGCCAATATCCGAACAATCAGCGGAATTATACGGTTTATGCATGCATGGTTGTAATAATTATAAAAACAGGCATGCTGACATTTCAAACTGCTTAAGTTAAATGCCACTGCCGCTTTGTTGTTTGAGGAGAGTCAAGCTAGCAAGGGTTATTTTATACCTAAGCTTGGGATGTTTTTTTCGCCCCGGGCGTGAAGGACTCTTCAAGAAAATTAATTAAAATGAATAAACTCTTCATGCTAAAAGCAAAATGTTTGATGATGTTTGTGAAGACTGACCCGAAAACGTAATAATAAAATCAGCTGGCGCTCATTAACCCGCAGTAAATTATGAACAATACCAAGCGTCATGACCATCTCGGTGGTTGATTAAGATCCACAGTTCGTACTCAAAGACTGTAGAAGAACATTCAGACTTGTAACTTGGGTGTGATCCAGCCCCAATGGAGTACATGGAAATTGAGCCCTGAAACTTCTGATTTTGCCGGGCTACCCTATGTCTGAAAATATGATCAGAAATACAAAGATCAGCGAAATGGTGGGAACATTTTACATCAATCCATCGGCACATAGCGCAGCCGAGGGTAAAATGGTTTGGACACCTCTTGCTAATGCCGATCTACCAGCCAGCCCATCATGCATACAACATGGGATTCTTTGGATACAAGGCCAGGGGAAGACCAAGGGAGACTTGGACAAGTGGCGTCAATGAAGCAATGACGACCCACGGCATTACGCCAAGACAGGCTTCCCAGCTGGCTGCAAACCGAAAACTCTTTTTTCCTGGGACGCCCTCGAGGGTACAAGCAGAATGAACAACAACAACAACAACAACAACAACAACAAAAACTTATGTCTGAAGATCTCCTGTAGTCTCCTTCTCCCGGGAGTTTCACTTTTTATTTTCGTTTTTATTCACACTGAGTCACTGCCCACAATTTCGCCAGAAGTACATAGTCCCACTGTTGTTTTAACAAATAGATATACGTTGATGGACAAGCTTTCAAGGCAGCCTGTGATGCTGGCCAATGCTGTTTGAAATACTCCGTATGTTTTTTGCACAGGGCAGTATGAGCGTCCATTCATCATGACCGAGTTAGTACTTCAAGACTGGAAATAGACATGCAGCCATGAGACACTTTCCAGAGCTCTTCAGAGGATGAGAACCCCTGACAAAGCAGTGTTTGGGTCCTTGACTTCCATTACATTCTATAAAGATTGGGTCACGCCTAGATCATAAGTCAAAATTTTAATGTTTTCCGGCACCCTTTAAGTGACAATTGCATTCGAAGCTCCTGATCTGCGTCACCCACTTGTCATCCAACTAGTTGGTAATCGGTCATGACAACTTTTCACGAAGTTCAACCCATGACTCAACAAGGATCCTTCTGTTATTTCACTGACAAAACACTTTCCCACACTCATCTGTGAAAATGAAGGCCAGCTGAGTTAAGTTTGCCTTGCATAATTCTGTTTTCACTCAGCGCGAAGGTCTCTTATTTCCGTCAATTGTCTCAAGACAGCTTGGACACACCCGGATTAGTGAGAAGACGTTTCAGTCTCTCCAACGCGCGAGGTCCCATTTGATCCATGGTCTAGATCTCACGTTAAAACCAAGACAAAACAGAACTGACTCAATGTGCCACCAGCCTAATGCCAAGGGTTTGTGCTGGAGAAGTGAAAGTGAAAGGTTTTGTTCATTTCGTATTCTCTCCGTCTATTTAGCCTGCGGTCAGAGGACGTTCTTGGCATTTAGATTAAATCTAGATGGAGGTCAGTGTGCTTTTTGTGTCTTAGAGTGTTTCTACATGGGGGAGGTAGGCTCGGGGAGGATGGCTGTTTTGTTTTATTATGTTATCGTATTTCCCTACACAATTCAAGCGGCGATCTTGAGCTAATAGGGTAAATGTTTCATTTTTATTTCTTAATTCACATACATCCAGAAATAAAAGTCTTATTGAATTCTCTAATGCCCTTTGGTAAGAGTCATCAACACTGGGCAGCTTTCTGTCTTCAGGGTTTGTGCGGGATGCGTTTTCTCATTATCTGAGAGATGTGGGCGTATCTATTGTTTATTATTACGTCACTGTCATATATCGAGTAGCGGGGTACGGAAGACTGAGCCGGTTTTTCACCTGTTATGCAACGCATTGCGCCATAAGCCGCCGACCCCTGTTGGAAAACTGAGCCGGTTTTTTTTTTGTAGATATCGACTATGTTGTTTTCGAACTTTAGATCGATTAGCCTGATGTACCAACCCTAAAGCACTGGACTGTATAAACATGATAGATCTTTGGATAGACTCAGTATGCTAACACACAACAGGAACAGTCACAAACTGACTGTGCCCGCTCGCCTAACACAACTCAATAGGCTAGCCATGCTTTTCGCCTGTAGACGCACCTTCCCAGAGACTACAATAAAAGCCTGCCAGTTTCATGTCGGTCAAGCATGGTACCGAAAACTTCCAACAAATGGACTACCTTCTGAGTACAAGTCTACCAGTGAAACTGCAATGTGGCTAAAATCCTTTTTTGGCTTACCGCCACTTGAGCCTAGTGAAGTACAAGATTGCTTTGCTTTTGTCATCATGGCCCAGTGCCCAGACCAGGATGATGACAAACTCACAATGTTTTCTGACTATGTTTTTGACAACTACATTTCTTCAACTGCCAGATACCCGCCCAGTTTGTGTACTTGTCTTGAAAGTTCCGTCAGAACGACCAATGCATCCGAAAGTTTTCATAAACATTTTGCAAGCCACTTTACATCGCCGCATTGAAACATACTTCTGTTCATCGAAAAACTCGCAGAAGAACAGCTACGAACTGACATAAAGGTCAGATCATCCTATCAGTACCACAATGTTCCTGTGAGACGCTTGCGTGAGCGTGAGAGAATTAGGGAGACTCTCATTACCGACTACAATGACCAAAGGCTGTCTCAGGCACAGTTTGTGCACAAAATGGCTCTCAAGATGCTACCCGTCAAGTTGTGAGGCCCATTTAATATTTTTAAACAATTTTTATCATGGTTTTAACAGCTCTCAATATAAACATTATCCTGCTCAAAATCCGACTTCCACCTCCCCGTGGTGAGCAGGGGGCAACACGTATCAAGACCGTTTCAATCAGCTGTTATAATTACATGCATTTAATTCTTACAAAATTCACCAGAAAAAAAAAGCAAAGAAACAGTCTCAATAAGTGGGAAAGGAAGAGGTTGACTAGTCGTTAGAAAAATTAAGTATCGATATGCCAAAAACCGGCTCAGTCTTCCAACAGCTTTTACAAGCTACCTTTGAAGTTTTGAACAATAGGATTAAAAATCCGGCTCAGTTTTCCGGTACCCCGAGTAGCATATTGACAATTTGCGTCATGATTACGTCAAACAGTATACTGCCAACTCACGTAAAAATGGTATCAAACTATATACTGCCATGCCAATTGGTCAGTAGACTTGCTCTTCAACAGCAGATTGTGTAAAATGCAAAAATTCACACTGGGTGTGTGGTTTGTGGGAAATACGTTTTTGCACCAACTAAACCGTGGTTCGACGTGCCCATCAAATTGTCAATATGGCGAGGACCCTCTGATAATAAAGTAATAGTATAATGATTAATAAATTATACATCAGTAGCACAAAACCTTTCTATCACTTATTTGGCATGAATAATGAGATATGGCCTTTTTCCATTACAAGGAGAAAATGTATGTCAGGGGATAGTCTGATACTTGAACCCCAGACAGGCGTCGCCGGGTTGGCCCGGAATATTAAATAATCCACTGCTGAACGCGGGGGAAACTGGCCATTTTAGTGCACTGAAAGACAGGGTGGGTTACATAATAGGTAGTTTATAGAGCTGGGAGAGGGTATTTAGGAGAAACCGAGAAGCCTCCTGGACTGAGGGCTAAATTACAGTTTGTCTGCACGAGAGATCGTCCTGTAGGAGTCAATGAGCGTGCATGGGTTCTGAGTGTGTCAGTGAGTATGTGTGTCTGTGAGAGAAAGAGAGAATGTGTCTAGGTCTCTGCAAGGGCGGGGGCTGGAAGGAACACCAGGGAGCCTGCCGGAGTGAGGAACCTTAAGTAGATTGCCGGAGCGAGATTTACTGTTTCGTCTGAGATCCCAAAATAGCTCACATCCCAAAGTTACAGATGTCGCCAGGATGGCAATATCTAAATAAGTACAGGGGTACTCTCCAACGACAACGATTCTGGAATCAGGCTTTAACGACAGGCCCAGTGAAATGAACAGCATTAAATCATTAAATTACAGTAACAACAGTCCTGAAAACTGGAATACAAGTGTGCGTGTGTGTGTGTGTACGTGTGTTTGTGTGTGAGACAGAGTGAGAGAGAGAGAGAGAGAGAGAGAGAGAGAGAGAGAGAGAGAGAGAGAGAGAAAGAGAATGAGAGAGAGAAAGAGGGAGAGAGAAAGACTGTGAGAAAAATACAAAAACAAAACAAAATATAACTTGGTCAATTTCTTGTGGAATTCTGTTACATCCGTGACCTACTGGGCTGACCGGCTTGTGACTACGGACAATGAGATCTGAGCTATGCATTGTTGTGTTTCGGCCAATTTTTCCTCCTGAGACGCCAACTTTAATTTATACAGACTTCTCACGTGAATTTCAATCATCATCATCATTATTGCAGAAGCTGATGATTATAAAGTGAGCATACACAACGTCATAATTTTCGGTCGCCTCGTCATGAAATCTTGGGTGCTCCATTGTAGAACGGTATTTAAGCAAATGCTTATTGCATGTTCCCCGTAGAGGCAATCTCTTCCAAGTAGTGAAGCAACATGCGTTTTATGTTGTATTTCAGCATGTTTCTTACTCACATTCATGCACAATTTAAGCGTTTGCATTCATTGAGACAGAGGCAGATGATGAAGCCCCAGGACTTTACATTTTGTTCTCTAATTATGAGATACAATCGGCTTTAATACATTCATCTTCTTCTGCAAAACCTAACGGTGCCTTGGACAAGCGATAAAGATACAAGATTTGTTGAAAATGTGGAACAAATTGCACCAGACTATCTTAAAATTATGCTGGTTCTGTTCCCTGTTAAAGCTACAAAATAAAATAAGTTAAAATGGAGAATTTTTTAATCAAACTAATCAGTTCTGAGACTGAAAAATAATTTAACAAAGTATTCAGAAGGTCAAATGGCCCAACCAGTTAGCTAAAGACCAGACACATGATCGACCAATTAGTTTATCTCTAATTAATCACTGATGCCATTGAATTAATCCATCAACAAACTGACTAATTAGATCACCAGCCAACCACTCCGTGTGATTATTAAATCTCAAGTTACATAACCAAGACGACGGTATCGAACGCCACACAGAAGAGTGTATACCTACATAACCCAGAATAGTCATCTTGAAAGTATCAAATCACCAGACATCGTGACGACCAGAGGTAATTTGGTATGGACCACTAATTTGTTTTCTTCCATTCGCGCTTCCTTCCCCAGACTCGAGGCTGACAGAGTTTATGAACGACATTATCAAGTACAGAAAGTACAAGGTCCTCCCGAGGCTTTTTAAATTTCAGGCTAACTTAAGGCGAGTTGAAATCTGACGGCAGAGATACGCACAGCACTACCTTTTTCGCATTACGAAAGCGTTTTCCTCGCAGGCTCTAAAACACTCGTTATTAACCCAGGGGGAAATCTGAGGATTTCTGAGAGGAGTTATACTACGTCTTTAAATCATAATACTATAATGAAAGTATACGTCATTATACCGAATGAACCACCGCTCTCAGAGATGAAGCCAGCTCATACAACAATGGAGCACTATGAAGAGCAGATCGGAAAGCAAAAGTCGGAAAGCCAGGAGAGTTCTTCCCACACAGTCCCTCATTCCATTTATCTATTCCTAAAACCTACCAATGTAAACAGGCCTTAACATAGTTTAAAACCCATTTATCTGACTGTCGATGGACGTTCTGTGTGCCATGTCTAGTAAATGGGATGTTTGTTGTATCTGTGCTTGCATGAAGCCGATCGTGCGCGTGTGTAGTTATGTTTGCATGCCTGTATGCACATGAGAATGTTGGGTATTTTCCAAGCAAAGCACCTTGAGCTGTCAGGAAAAAGCGCTATACAAATGTACTAAATTATTATTATTATTATTACAGTTTTTGAAAAATGAACTGTCCAAACTGTTGCGTTAAAGAAATAAAAGCCATGAGGCTTGGGTGTTTGGGGAAACAAGTTTCGAAAAGTTGAGAATCACCGCTCTCAGAGATGAAGCCAGCTCATACAACAATGGAGCACTATGGAAAAACTCTCCGCACAAATGATAGATGCCATGGTTTGTGATTTGTCCAGAAGACAACAGTAGAAATGTGAAGAGCCAAAATAATAATAACAGAAGAAAAAAAATGTTCACCAACTTGGCAAACGTCATTTATCATTCGATATTTACTTAACCTACAAGTTTGGGCGGCTACTGAGATCTGTAAATATACTGTGGTATGACAAATGTTTGCCATTCGGACATGGAGAGGTTGACATATTTTCGTAATGTCTCAAACTTCGCCCGGGTGTCTCGTATTTCAGGTCACCTCTTCCTCCACCTCTACTTTCTGTAAAAACAAGACAAATACTAAAACAAACAAAATACCGTCTTTGAAAAATGGTGGGTGATAGTTATGGTAGAGTTTGGAAAGACCACTGCTAGAAGCCATTTCACTAGAACTGGCTGCTAATGTTGTGTTCTTGGAAAGGCAATGACCGAAAGCATAATTACTCGTCGGTCAGCAGTGTATTATTTGCACCTAAACGTCTGAGATGGTCAATTTACTCTGTAAAGATATACTGACGTATGGTCCGAGCATTCTTAACTCCTTTTCTTTATGCCACAATTACCATTCATTGAGTTTCGAGTTTGGGTTTAACTGTGCCCAGAATGGACGGGCTTGAGGTTGAGCGATACAATCAGGAGATCAGAAAACCAAGAGGATTGGAGGATGCTGGTTGCCAGATCACCTGTGGCGCCCCTAACGGTCCACATGACTACGGGATAGAGGGAGAGAGAGAGAGAGAGAGAGAGAGATAGACACACACACACACACACACACACAGAGAGAGAGAGAGAGAGAGAGCGAGAGAGAGAGAGAGAGAGAGAGAGAGAGAGAGAGAGAGAGAGAGAGAGAGAGAGAGAGAGAGAGAGAGCCTGGGCACGATAACAGCCACTTCGCGCCTTTCACGTTTTTTTTTCGTTAACTTACTTTGGGTTGGCTTTCATCTCTCGGATTCTTAAAGTACAAATAAGACCAAATAAAAGTGAAACTAAAAACCGAACTGGGATAGAGCCGTACAGTATTATAATAATATCTCTACCTGTGATATGAATTTTGAAAATATATTCAAAATCTGTGAAATCAACTTGTAGCTTTCAGCCTCCTTGAGAAACGACAGGAAGCGTTGCGGGCCCATGTCAGGAAATAATTCTTTCATGGATCCGCAAGCGTAATGCATTTAGGCCTTTTTCGGATACAGGAGAAATACTTTCACTGAAAGAGGCGTGAAATGTGGTTGTGTCACAATTTTTAAATATTATCCTACAAAACTAGTATTTTGCGCAGAAGATACTGCGAATTTCGCAATTTATCTTGGTATAATGACTTTATAGGCTCTGAGCACTCTTAGCCCCACCCTTTTTTTTATGTCACAATTTGCCATGCAATGAAAACAAAAAAAAAACGGTGTTGAAGTAAAAAGATGGGGGGAGGGGGGGGGGCACTATTTTCACTTCCTGACCCCCCAATACTAATATTTTGCACAGACAGCGCCGCAGATTTTACCAACCATTTGCTATACTGATATAATTATGGCCTGAGCATTCTCTCTCCTTCCCACCCCCCTCCCCCCCCCCCCCCACCCACGACGGCTTGATGTTTTTTTTAACGCCACTCGCACTTAGAAATTCTATACACAATACCAAGACTCAGACAACAATTTATCACGAGCAATTGACTTTTAAGATTAGTAATAGAAAGATAAAAGATTCAGAAGAAATGTGCCATTGAATTCTTTCTGAGCGAGCTCTTCATCTCCAAACATCTGGAACGTTATGGCGCTCAAGATTTTCCTATCAAGGAATTTTAAACCTAAAAACAACTGGAGAACCCATTTACAACGCGAGCCCACTCCACTTGTCCGCCTATCTGGGCGAAATGTCAAAAGCTATGACCGTTCTTTTATATAGGCATACGTGCTTCAGAAAACGGAATCTTGAAACTTATAACCGATGGATAATTGGAAATTTAGCAATCGGCTAGTGTTTTTCGGGTTCAAAAACAAAACAGCTTTGGGGTCATTCGTAAAGTATGTACGCTTGAAGTGGAAAGGGGAGATGGCCTAGCGTGTATGAAAAGCGAATATAGTGGACTTTGGTAGGGTGGGGGGGGGGGGGGTCTGAAGCCAACGTGCGCTTCTCGGTTAGGTATTGAATTAAACATCTGGTGTTTTTTTTCCTATTTAAAAAAAAAATATTAGCAAAATAATCAATATGAAGTAAGTGTCCTTTAAAGCTTCAAAAGATCAAAGTAATATCATTGACCTATAACATTTTACTGGCCGTGGGCTAGTGCGAGATTGGAGAACGGGGTGAAGCCAAATGCATGAGAAGTGTGCCAGGGGGGGGGGGGGGTGGGCATGGGTGACAAAAAATCGCCAAATTCGAGCATACTTGTGGATGACCCTTTGGCAGAGTCGTGCAGCAATGTCATACAATTCAAATATTTTTCCTGAATTGCCTTGGGACAAACCAGCATGTTCTCCCACAAAGCCTCTTCTTAGTAGTTTCCAGTGAACAAAAAATGAAATATACCTCACTGTGTAATCTGCATACCTGTCCGATAAACGAACCCTGCAATCACACTTTAAGGACATGTTTTAAAAATTCAGAACAAGGGATCGCTGGGTTATACATCCAGGAAAGTGCACCGCTGTTGGATAGTCTTGATTATGAAGAAGACATTTAACAGCTCAATGGCTAAATTACCCAATTCACTTAAAACCTATAACTAAGTTACTGATCAAAAGATGGTTTTCGTGCACTTCAATATGACTCTGAAAACTAGAGCCCTTTCATGGTGTCTCAGGCTTTTAGTAACAGTTCTGGGACGCTGTGTTTAACATAGAAGACTGCATACTTACTCACCTTTATGAGCAAATGTATTATTCGTTCTCTGGAGTCCAAGTGGGCTAAGGCATTGTATCGCAGTAACTCCTTGAATTGTGCTAATCCGGAAAAACAAATCACTATCTCCCGGTACCACAATTGTTCTGAATAAGACTGAAACATCTTCTCTTCCAGATATTTGAAACTTCAGACACCCATGTCCTGATTATTCCGGCTGTACCGGTATTCTTTAACCATGCACTTTAAATCCCACAATGATGAATATGAGTAGTTCGGCTCCAAGATATATGCATTCAGAACGGAGAAATCAAAACACAGAAATATTCCAATACCCCAGACCACTAGTCCCCGAACTTCTGATATCAAAATGTGACACAAGCAGTGTTTTTAATATTTTATCTACATGTGCCTATTGTTTAAATCATCTCTCGGCGCCTCTGTATACACCCTACTTTTGGCAGCGTGTCAGTTTTGACACATTTAAATGCACCCCCCTACCCCCCCCCCCCACACACACAAAATGTTTTCCTGTGATATTCGTCTTGTGAACAGAACATTTACGAATTATAACATCCTTACTTACCCCAGCTTCACTGGAGAATATAATAACATGTATTGTTTTCGTATCCTATAAAAATTGTCCATTTTTTAAAATCCTGCCTGCAAATAAGAAATGTATGCACATACAAAAGACATTAATGTGCTAACTTGCTCCTTAAAATGACTATATTAATTACACATCAGTTCACCTACATACAAGCATAAAACCTTCCAATGGTTCAGACAGTTCCTGCACATGCGCAATAAGGTATTCAGCAGACAGATGACAAAGCACGTGTTCCACCTAACCCCGTTCGAATTTGATCAGCTTAATCATTTCTTGTACGAACACTCATTATACATGTAAGTAAATGTGACCTCAGTTGCACTGACCACCGGCCTGCCAAAGCCGGTCATGTTTCTACCCTGACCACTAATGAGACCGCAAATCGAAGTCGGCCGATTAGTTAAAAGAGTGAAGGACGCCGGCGGTGCCCCCTGAACCACTTGTCAAAGTAGACCCGGTCTCTCGTTTGAAACGCCAGAAGACGAAGTTACAGCGTGAGAGTCTTGGCTTGCTGGTCAGACAATACAGCAAAACGATGAGCACGAGATCATGCAAATGACGTCCCTGGCGCCACACCAACATGGAAACCATTGTGCAGCTGATTCATTCAGACACAGTCTCGAAATCCAATTCAAATTTCTTTGTTCAGCAGAACAAGCAAAGAATCGGGGCTATAATTATACGTACAAGTGGCACTCTTCCTTTAGATCACCCCACATTTTCTACTGTACATCACTGTGATGGCTCCATGCAAGAAGTGACCATCTGCACTTTTTGTAGTTTCGAGAAAACGGCAAAAGAAAATTTTGACCGCATTCAAAGCTGTCAAATCGTTAGTTTTCAACTTGTGGCTTTGAAACTTGGCTTGATTGACGCCTTTGTCGTGACAAAGAAGCCCATGTTCTTATCTTTCATTCAAAATTACCTAGGCCATGTTCTTAAATCAATTTTGGCCAAAACCGCAGATGGTCAGTTCTTGCATGGATCAATCGCTGCATCAATCTCTTCCCAAACTTATAAGGAAGACTTTACTTCGGCCCATGGCGTAGTGACTCAAATTTGTTTTGCCTTGGTTTTGTGGTCCATGGAGTTGAACGGGACCCAGTGCACTAGTGAGATCAAAACAAGTCTGTCGCGCTAGCTGAATCAAATTAAGTTCAAGTCTGTTCAAACCGACGCAAAACAGACTCGACTTTTTTTTCTCATACACAACCCCGAAATCTAATCCAGATTTCTGTGTCCCGTGCCAGTAACAAAAGAATCGACAATCCTTTAGTCTGTATAAGTAGCCAGTTTATTCAGTTCGACCAACTGTTATCTCTTGAATTGTATACCACTGCACTAAGATATTACCCCACATTATATACAAATTTCTTTCTTCGGTGATACAAATCTCAAACACAAGTCCAGAATTCTAATTCAGATATCTCTGTCCCGACTACAAGCCAGAAAAGGGCCATACTCTACACCACAGAGGCAGACTCTTATCTAATTCATCTATCGCAGCCCAAACGATACATAACCACACTGAAGCCTTGCTTATAATATAAGAATGGGCATAACATACAGGCAAAAATAACTGCAAACAGTTTGGTCTAATATAATATCATTGGCATGACGATTTGGTCCTAAATGATAACAATATAAATAACAATAATAGACTCTTCCAGAAGCTATGCAATCTGAGCCATATAACGAGTTGGCCACGAAATATTGATCTGAGCGCTCGGATTATATTTCATTCCCAGCAAAGAGCAAAGCCTGGAAGTGGCGTTATGACGTCATTCCAGGTAACTAATCCTTCACTTGCTGGCAAACAATATTGAAATGACAATAGGTTGAATGGACGTCAACAGTTGCATGATACGTGCTCATTTCATACGTCACATCTCAAACAGAACTCAGCTTTTGTGTAACTGTGAATACCTTAGAGGTGCTCCATTATGCTGAAGCTAGTCAGTGAAATATGAGTAGTTGTTTACAAATGAACAGTTAGGGAGACACTTCGACATGAATCTCTATTTTCGTTCTGTCTGGTTGAAATATTCACTCTATATTTCTCTCTCTCTCCCTACCTCTTTCCCTCTCCCCCCTCTCTCTCTCGATCTGTCACTCACCTACCCCCCCCCCCCCTTTTCTCTCTCTCTCTCACACACTTCCCATCTCGCTCCATCTCTCTCCCTGTTTTTCCCTCTCTCTCATTCTCCCTCTCGCTCTGTCTCTCTCCCTCCCCTCCCCCTCTCTCTCTCTAACACACACTGTCCGACTTGCTCTATCTCTCCCCTCTGTTTCTATCTCTCACTACTTCTCTTCTGTCTGCCTGTCTGTCTGTCTGCCTCTCTCTCTCTATATATATCCCTCACTCTCACTCTCTCTCTCCCTCTTCTCTTCCTTCTGTCTGTCTCTGACTGTCTGTCTGTCTGCCTCTCTCTCTCTCTCTCTCTCTCTGTCCCTCACACTCTCTCTCCCTTTTCTCTTCCTTCTGTCTGTCTGTCTGTCTCACTCTCTCTCTCTCTCACACACACACACATACACACATTTCATATTGGCATTTGAATGCGTGGCGTACATCAAATTCTCCTGCTTCTTTTGCACCATGAAACATATTATATTCCACCATGTTATTGTGACTGACTCATTAAAAAAAACAAAAATTAAACTTGTTCTCTTCCACTATTCCGTAAAAGAATGAAAACTGAATTTCATTAGCTAAATGCACTCGAGGAATCCTTGAACAGACTTAAATACAAACCCTCAAATTTTAAGATCATTCAGGAGGAATTTGAATTTTTACTTCTAATTACCGTCTTAAAAAAAAGTCTTTGGGAAACATTTCACGACTTAAGTTCTTGTTTGTTCCAACTCCACTTTCTGAACTACTGAGAACTTCGACATTAAACGTTTGCAACTTTAGTATATCATGATGAGGAGTTAATGTGAACTGTGAAACAGCTTAATATGTGCCACAACGCATTTTAAACAAGTGTCAAAGAGTGCATCAGTCTCCGCTGTAGATCTTCTACATACCAAAAGATCTCCAGTTTTTCAGAAAATGGACATAGAACAAACAAGAGCTACTGTCGGGGTTAGGATATTTTTTGTGTGTGTGTGTGTGTGTGTGTGTGTGTGGGTGTGTGGAAATCTGAACCTGGACATACTTATTATAATGGCTGTTGTTAAAGAATCGTGGTGAAATTATAGAGCCGAAGAGAGAAAATGCTGCGAGATGTTCACTGTTCTGGTACAGCCCTCTGTGTAAAATACTAAGATT
This sequence comes from Onchidella celtica, assembly GCA_963931925.1. Taxonomy (NCBI): domain Eukaryota; kingdom Metazoa; phylum Mollusca; class Gastropoda; order Systellommatophora; family Onchidiidae; genus Onchidella; species Onchidella celtica. Next base: position 30,012,406 of record OZ007573.1, on the reverse strand, counting down.
CCTTAACAATGGCTCATTAAGAATTACAGTCTGTAGACCACCAGACACAGGAATCTGTTAAGGAATATGTGAATGCTGGATATATTTATGATTATAATCTTCAAGAAGATGAGAATCCTAAATTATCACATAATTACAATTAATAGAAACCTTCCCGAAAACGATCGTTTAGGAGTAATAGTAACGCTGGGCAGACTTATGGTTTCAAGTTTAAATTTATTGTAGGCCTAAGGGCCAATTCAAAACTTACACAAGTAAGTATTAATCTATATACTAATAATAGCAAGGGTGGCCAAAGTGCAGTGCGGGAGCCACATGTGAGCCTTTGACCCTCAATATACAGCTCGTGGAAATAATTATGTTGGCTGAGCTCTTTGATTCATCACAGCTAATAAAAAAGGTACATAAGAAAAAAATTCAAGTTGTATAATTATTCACTGGGCATAATAAAAATGAGACGCCGCTGGTTTCAAACCTAAGTTTAATGTTCATGGTTACTAAAAACATTCAAGAATTTAAATCCTAACATTTAATGCTAGATCAGAGTGAGGCATTGTTCTTTAGAGCTGAGAGAATATTTATATAATTTAAAAAAAAATAAAATGTGTATATAACAATAAAAACGAGGGCGTAAATTTTGTTCATATCTGGTGGCTCTCGAACATCTGAAGTTTATCGCATGAGGCTCTTACATTATGTAAGTTTGGCCACCCCTGATATAGAGGATTTAAAAAAAAACAAAACAACGCTCTCAGTCATTCACTCTCTTCATTCCTTATTGCCTAGGACAATTTATACATTTATCTATAATGATATACAGTAGAATGTAACTTGATTGATAATGCCAGCAACAATCATTATTCTTCAATCCCGCCCCCCTCCCCCTCACCGTCGTTTATAATCATAGTCTACAAGCTCTCAGATATAAGACTAATTATTCTGTTGCGATGTATGATATCTATCTAAAATTTAGTGATCCAGAGACGAGCCTTCACAAGCCAGGAGTTGCCCAGGGGACATAATCATAGCTCAATACAATGGAAGTGTATATCCGTACAACATGTTGTATGGATATGGACAGTGCATATCCGTACAACATGTTTGCCAAAAAGCGCGACTGGTGAAGGTTTGCTGAAACAAAACTAGGTATGGTCTTCACGAATTTAAAGTGACAACACATGGAATAATCAGATGGACCTGGGGGCGTGAGGGTCTAGTCAGTTTGTATCAATGGGCGGTAGTCTGATTGACTGATTAGGCGAAAAGGGGTTGGGGTAGCCATTGGTGATCGACATATACTCAAGTATATTATTAGCGCAGATCATGCAATCTCCGAGCAGAAGTCGGATTGTTTTGCTACTAAGCCGATTCATATTTTTAAAAACTATGCAAATTAACAAGGTCAGTAATATAGTATTCCGGTGTGTGTTCTACGCCACCGAATTGTGTGCTTTGTACGGATATGCACTGTCCATATCCGTACAACCTGTTGTTCGAATATGCGCTTCCCAATACAATAATACATCTTCACGTAGATCTATACTCCTTCCAAAACGTCGGACTTACATAATATTGTTGCTCCCTCTCCTACTTTTAAGGAACATGCTACTATAATGCGTTTTTTTCCCTCTAAGCCTACGTCATCACCCCCCCCCCCCCAATCAAATCTGCTGTTCTGAAATATAAGACTGGGGAGCCAGTCTTTTCATGAATATGTGATATCGCTTCACACAATAGCCGCTTTTCAGTATGCGACTCAACGTACATCTGTCGCGTGTGGCAGAATATTATTTTTCAGCGGTAAGGGCAGCTGTAGATACATGATGCACACACGAGCAAAGACGCAGTCACACATACACACATACAAACACACATTATGCATGTACATGTTTGCATAAGAGACGAGGAACGGATGGGGAGTAATGTATTATTAAGTCGACCAAATCGAGTTGGGAATCAGGTCGATTTTCCTTTATTTCAAGATACTGCCACTAGAAATAATAATTGTGGATTACGGTACATTAATTTTATATAGTGTCTATCTCCACAAAGCAGACCCAAAGCGCTTTACAATGAAATAGTAACAAACTGTCTGTCTGTCTGTCTCTCTTTTTTCTCTCTCTCATTCTCTTTCTATTTCACTCTCTTTCTATCTCTCTCTCTCTCACCTCCTCTCTTTCTCTCTCTCACTCTCTCTCTTTCTCTCACTCTCTATCGCTATCTCTCTCTCTCTCTATCACCTTCTCTCTCTCTCACTCTCTCACTTTCTCTCTCTCTCTCTCTCGCCTCCCCTCCCCCTCTCTCTCATGTAGTTACAAAGATCAGATCGGAATGATGCGGTATAGACGTTTACCAGATGCTTGAGATAGTAGCAGTTACAATGGCCAGTAACAATAGTTATGTATGTAGCAGTCTAACACATCTATAAGATGCAGTAATAATAATAATGATAATGCCTGGTAATGAATACACCATACAAAATCAGAATATTTATTATAAATATGTATAACTATCACACTTGTTTATAATATCAACAATATAAGTCACCTGGTTCACAGTGGCAGTCTATTATTGTTAGTGGCTTAGTACTACTTTGATTAATGACTGCTCCTTGTAAAAAGGAGCTGACTGTGATTTGTAATTAAGTTTTCATTGACCTTGGTAACTAAGACATTGTGGAGTAGTGGGGAAAGAAGGGGAGCAACACGCATGAATAGTTAGACACTCAGGCAAACAGACAGATAGACAGCGGGGGACAGAGAGAGCGAGACAGACGAAGAGAGGGAGAGAGAAAGACCTAAAGACAAAGACAGAAAGAGAAAGAGAGAGAGAGAGAGAGAGAGGAGGGGGGCTGACAGACAGAGATGCATACAGAGAGAAAAGGGGATACAGAAAGACAGACAGGGAAACAGACACATAGAGAAAGAGAGGAGAGAGACACACACAAACACACAGGCTGTACTCTTATACAGAGCGTAAGAGAGACCGACAGAAGACAGACAGACAAACAAAGACACATCGGGAGACAGATGGACAGACAGATACCCCCACAAACACAAACATAGAAGGAGAGAGAGAGGGAAAAAGAGAGTGAGTGAGTGAGCGAGAGTGAGTGAGTGAGAGAGAGAGAGTGAGTTAGGGAGAGACATTGTGAGTGAGAGAGAGTGTGAGTGAGTGAGTGAGTGAGTGAGAGAGAGTGTGAGAGTGAGAGTTAGCGAGTGAGTGATTGAGTGAGTGAGAGAGAGAGAGAGTGAGTGAGAGGCAGCGAGAGAATGAGTGAGTGAGAGAGAGAGAGAGAGAGAGAGAGAGAGAGAGAGAGAGAGAGAGAGAGAGAGAGAGAGAGAGAGACGAACAGGAGTAAGGGAGTGAGAAAGTAACGACAGCAAAACCGCCTCTTTCTTCTCTAACATGCACAAAATGAATTCTGACTCACCTCGACATGCTACAGTTTACATGAATGGATAAGGAGCTCGCCAGCATCTGGCAGATAAAATCTCAGTGTGGACGTTTTCTCCCTGTGAGCAAATACTCACACCATGACGTACACGCATCCTCGCCGATAACGAACAGTCTCCCACACTATGACCAACCAACGTGTTTTACTCACAGAATGTGTGTACGCCTTTTCTCTTCTCCACAAGTTTATACATGCGTAATCTTTACACCACAACACTGCGTCAAAATCCCCCTGAGTTTTTTTACTCCTGTCATACATGCAGGAATATTTCAGCACCATCCACATTCTGCTCACCAACATTATCGGATGAGATAAATCCAAGGGCGTAACCTGGGTCGATGAGGCTCCGGGAAAAAAGTAAGTAAAAAAAAACCCAAACCATTGGAGTTCCTCTCTGCATTGTGTATCTGTACTGCACTGCAAAGTTTGGGGGAAAAATTCAGAGACAGGAACAGGATTAAGGTTAGGATTAAATTTAGTTGATTAATCACTAGAACGTTTTCGTTGGTGCCATGGCCACAGTAATGTTTTCAGTAACTGGCCACACTTTGGAAACAAAAAGACTATTTTGGGATTTTTGGCTGATTGACCCAGATAGCCTCTTTCATTATTTGCATATAAAAAACGGAATAATTAAAAAAAGGGAGTCCTTCTGTATTCTTTTAAAGTTCGGACAGAATTTTTATTTGTATTGGCTATTCAAACTGGATAGGCCTACTCTCAAGTCTTTGTAAAATTGGTAACAAAACAATAGGCACAAAATACACCTTTATCTTTGTTAAACAGATGAATCTATCTATCTATCTATCTATCTATCTATCTATCTATCTATCTATCTATCTATCTATCTATCTATCTATCTATCTGTCTATCTATCTATCCGTCTATCTATTTATCTATCTATCTGTCTGTCTGTCTGTCTGTGTGTCTGTCTGTCTGTCTGTCTGTCTGTCTGTCTGTCTGTCTGTCTATCTATCTATCTATCTATCTATCTATCTATCTATCTATCTATCTATCTATCTATCTATCTATCTATATATCTATCTATCTACCTGTCTGTCTGCCTGTCTATCTGTCTGTCTTTCTGTATATCTGTCTATCTTTTTATCTATATACTATTTAATGTATGTAAGAGTAATAATACTATGTTTTTTTATAACTATAATTAACTTACTTACTTGCCACTAAAATGGAGCTCTCTTCCTCGTCCCCAGCCCCAACCCTAAATAAAAATCGAAAAACAAACAAATTTAGCGCTCAGGACGGCCGGAGCCGTCTTAACGCATGGACACACTGGGCAGTTGCTCAGAGGCCCCAAGAGTGTAGGGGATTTTCTGCGCAATGCATGCGATTTCACACTGTTTTTTGAAAGGGGGAAGAATATCCCCGCGCTTTGCCCAAGGGGGGGGGGGCATAATGATGTTAATACGGCCCTGAGGACCCCACCTTCTCTGACCCCACCTAGTTACGCCACTGCACTAGATACACTCGACCTTCAGACTGAAGGCTATGATCTACCGCTTCACATGGCAGTCCGTTTTTCTATACCTTACTCCCAAACACCAAAGCAAGGCGCCAAATAACAAAGTATTACCTTTCTTCGCATGAAGACAAGTATTATAGTTTTCAACTGTTTCAGAAATATAACTTTCACCATGAAATCTGGCACGGAATGTTCTGTTACACAATCATATATCATCTGGATACGACACGATCGAAAGCGGTTTCTCGTAACAGGATATTTCTATAAACTCTGTACGATTATTACACAGTCACCCGAGGACAAATCAGATCAATAGTGTACACCTGCTGAGTTACTGTAATTATGTGAAAAGACAAATCCCTGCAAAATAATGGAAGGAAAAGTCTATGTTGTAGGACTGCAGATGTTGAATCTCTGAAACAGTCTCTGGAACAACACAGACTAACAGACAGACAATATATGAGCCAATCAATAAATGTACGGATAGATAGATAGATAGATAGATAGATAGATAGATAGATAGATAGATAGATAGATAGATAGATAGATAGATAGATAGATAGATAGATAGATAGATAGATAGATAGATAGATAGATAGATAGATAGATAGATACACAACTGTTTACGTAGCAATAATACCTCTTTCCCATGTTACTGTAATCAAAATAATACCGTGGGCAGTGCAGTGTAAATATGCCATTGTGCATTAAGCAGTAGTCTAAATGCACATAAACTTACAAAAATTTGAAATATATCCACATAAAACCCATGATAACATAGCTCCTGCCAAATGTCTGTCTATAGATGGAGAACAATTCTGAATCTGCCCATCAAGACTAATTTCCTATGACTGACAATGTCTGGCGTGCCTGGTAACATGTGTTGTAATCGATCTTCACAATATCGTGGGAGGTATTCAGCATGAAGGGTTCACGGCCTAGGCGCCGTCAAGACATTTCGGGGGTCAGCTAAGGCACCCCCCCCCCATACACACACAAAACAACAACAACAACAACAACAACATCTCTCCTGTCTTTTGTGTGCCTGTGTGTGGTATGTGTGTTTCTCTCTCATCTATGTCTCTTTCTCTGTCTATCTTTGCATGTGTATGTCTCTTTTTTCCTGTGCGTGTGTGAGGTGTGTGTATGTCTATCTGTGTGTGTGTGCGTGAGTGAGAGAGAGAGAGAAAGAGCGAGAGAGAGAGAAACACATAAGCACACAAGAGAGGGGATAGATTGTGTGTATTACAGAGAGGGAACGATTGAGACAGAGAGTAAGAGAGAAAGAGAGAGAGAGAGAGAAACACACTTGCACACAGAGAGGGGAAAGAGTGTGTGTGTGTGTGTGTGTGTGTGTGCGGGTGTGTGTGTGGGTGTGTGTGTGAAAGAGAGAGGGAGAGAGTGAAAGAGAGAGAGGAGAGAAAGAGCGGGAAAGAGAGCAAATTAGACGTTTGTTTGTTTTTTTAAATTGGGAAGGAGGTATCAGGTTTTGATCAATGCTTCGTTTATCAACCCATGAAGTAGATACAAAGATATAAAAAAAAAACACGTGAATCTGCTTTGTTTAGAATCGCCCGGTTTATATAGAGTGCATTTAAGCAATGCAAATCACGCCGAGAGTACGACTGACATAATTGGAGATTCATCCAGCAATTGCACATTATTGTACCTGCACGTTTGCTCAGATTCGGTTCTCAAGTGCTGTCTCCTAATGTCAAAACAAATTATTCTCATCTGCCCTGGAGTCCACGCTGCAGAGTTAATAACACCAGTTTCGCCTGGTGCAAACTGGTTGTACGTGTACACATCTACAAGACTCAGCAAACTTAAACGTAGCCTGAGGCTAAGTGGAACATTTTGCAATGCGCTGGTCCTTTCACGAAACCACTTAAGTGCGGAGGATCTAATTTTACAGGAGAGGCGCAAAACTGTTTTACCTGAAATGTATTAACTCATGTTAAATGCCTTTTCAGACATCCGAATAGACACTGAAGTATGGTACCGACTTTTAATTAATGCAAAAACTAAATTCTTTCCAGGAGTTCACAGAATATGTGGCAAAGAAGAAGTTGTCACCTGCAGTTGTTGGAATGCACTTGCCCGGTTTCATGTTTGAATCAGAGGATGTTATTTGTTAATATTAACCCCTTTGCAACTATTATCGTATCGATTGAGCTAAGGTTCTCATATTTTCATCACTATCATTGGCAGCAGCAAGAACAAACTACTAACCCCGGTATCAAAGTATACCGTATCATTTTTTAACGCTCAAGTGCAGTATTAAGTTTACTAATTTCCAGTTCAGCAATATTATATATAAAAAAAAATCTCGGATTTTGTTAACTAAGTGAAAGCCAAAGACCACTGGATTCTTCTTTTGCGTTTCTGATGTCTTGTAACTCCACTATTGCCTAAAAGAGGTCAAATCAGCTAACTTTTCAACCTTGTGATACCGGAACTAATGAAATTAATCTCCCCAAAATGTATAAACTCTTAATATTAATGACTATAATGCCTTCGGGTTTCCAAGCCACGAAAGGCTCAAATGCCAAATGTGTAAACTTATTTCTTGCAGCTCCACAACTCTTGGTGTATGTGTGTGTGGGAGGGGGCGCCCAGTTACAGCCCCCCTCCCCTTTCACTCACCTTTCCCGGCAGTAACAGAGTTAACATGCTTCACATTTTGTGGGTTAACAGCGAAGTTGTAAATACAAAACACCAATATCGACAGCAACAAAAACAGCTGCAACAACAACACCAATAAATAAATCAAGTACACGGGGGAGGGAGGGGAATTGTGTGGAGGTAGATTATCAAATCTTCTGTTTGTACTTCAGCACTGTTTTACCAGAGGGCGCCCAGATAAACATCCTATGGGTTAGGCCATTTTTTGTTTTGTTCTGGTTTCATTGTATTGATTTCCGTAATCTTCTTATACTGTAATGCATGTTTTCCAGGTTACGGGGGTGGGGTAAGGGTGGGAGAGAGAGAGAGAGAGAGAGAGAGAGAGAGAGAGAGAGAGAGAGAGAGAGAGAGAGAGAGAGAGAGAGAGAGAGAGAGAGGTGGGGCAGGCGAGGAGACATGGGAGATGATCGGGGAAACAAAGAGAGGTAGGTAGAGAGACAATAACACAGGGGGAAAGAGACTGACACACAGCGGCAGAGAAAGAGAATAAGAAAGAGAGAGAGAGAGAGAGGGAGAGAAAAAGAGAAAGAGACAGAGAGCAAGAGACACGAGCACACACAGGGAGAGAGTGAGTGAAAGAGGGAGAGAGTCAAAGAGAGAAAGAGACACACACACACACAGGGAGAGTGAACGATAGAGTGAGTGAGTAAGAGAGTGAGCGAGTGAGTGAGTGAGAGTGAGTGAGTGAGAGAGAGAGCGAGAGAGAGAGAGAGAGAGAGAGAGAGAGAGAGAGAGAGAGAGAGAGAGAGAGAGAGAAGGCTGAAGATATTGAACGAATGTTGGAGATATGGTCCTTAGATATAATTTTACACCGTGGTAGCAGCTGCTCTGCCCAGGGTTGAAGAACACATTATTAAAGTTTATAGCCTAGCTCAGTTGGTATGGTAGGAGGAGCGGATATGGAGAAGGAGATGAGAAGTGTAAAAGAGGATGTCTTGTTAAGCGGTCTTGTCCACACAATCCGCTCCACACGGCTATTTTTACGGAAAAGGACGTATGAAAAAGTAAGACACTCTTTGCCTCTGTCTACTTGTCCATAGCATCCGTTCCGCACCGCTCCTCACCGCTATTCGGGCAAAAAGAGTTTTCACACCGTACGTCATTTTCCGTAAATATAGCGGAGCGGATGCTGTGGATAAGACCGCTGAGTCTTCAAATGCTGAGTCTCGTATCGGCTTTATTTAGCTTCTTACAAGTGTCGCATGATTTCAGTGTTAAACCAGAGAGTATAGATTTTGGGATTTTTCTCATATTTTCCTGATCCTATGGCAGGTAGGATCGGGCACCTAGTCTTCTCGGATAAGGACGAAAAATTCGGAGGACCCGTGTGCACGTTGCGCACGTTAAAGATACCTTGGCAGTTGGAAATCGTGAAGAGCAGACCGTATAAGGCCGCCGCCACGGCAAAATTCTAAAAAAAACGTATCCCTACCACAACAAGAAAAAGTGAAGTGTAAATGCCAAAGGCAGCGAACGTCCTAAAATAAAGACCTAAACACAAGTATAGAATGTGAACATGGGAATGATTTTTTTCGCTGCCTGAAAAGTGCAGAAATTCATTAACCACAATATCATACGTCAAATGTATACCCGGCAAGAAGACAGAACAGAGACAGGTAGAGAGACAATAACGCCGAGGGAAAGAGACTGACACACACACAGACCTTAGTTCTTGTTAGTTTCAGTTCCACTTTTTGCACAACTGAGAAATTCGACGTTAAACGTTTGCGGCTTTATGTTTTATGATCAAGAGTTAGGATAAATAGGAACTGTGAAACAGCTTGATATGTACCACAATACATTCTAAACAAGTATCAAAGTGTGCATTTGTCATACCTCATCTACATGGTAAAAGATCTCCAGTTTTTTGGAGAATAAACATAGAACAAACAAAAACTTAGGCAGTGAGATGTCGAGCAATAGTAGAGATGCAGAGGAGGGTCGAGACAAAAGAAAACTGCTGAATGAAAATGTCAGACAATGACATTAACATGAGATAAGCTAAGAATTCTAAATGATACGGGTCTCTTCTTTTACAGACAAGAGACACAGACATTTACGAGTCTATAAATATGATTTGGGTCTCTTGATTTACAGATAAGCGAAATAACTACAAAAGGAAAACTGAAACAAACTATAATTATAAGTCTACAATGATAGTGGTGTCTTCATTTGAAGTTTATAAAGGTGTATTAGATGATGTGAATAAACTAACAGTTGATCTGCCATGAAAAGGCCAACGAAAAAGAAGAAAATGAGACAACTTAGGGGTGAAACTGACCAAAGCTCATGTAGGCGCCAGACCGGTGGGCTCGCCACCATAGTGGGCACTGCCTATTGTGCTAGAGTGTCGCAAAATTTCTGGATGGCGGGCCACTGGTCCGGCGCCTACACCAGCCTGGGTCTGTTTCAGCCCTTAAACTCCACTATAAGGCTCTTTTGATGACACGCAAAGCAAAGTATTATCCTGTCTGCATGAACTGAAAGTCAAAAGGGGTAAATTACAATGTAAATTAATATGAACAGAATCAGCGAAAGAAAACGAGAAGAGTTAAGTTTTAGAGGGCCCTATTCAGTACAGTACAGGTGTAAGAGAAGACATGTGCCACGGCTAGGCTGTGGGCGGATATATTGCGTAGAAAACAGTCCGAGACATTATTTTAGTAAGGTTTGTTACGGCCCCGAAATTGATTCGAATCTGGTACCCAATCACACCCTGGCCAGGCGCTTTAACCATAGGGCGAAAAAAAAAAAAAAGAGAAAAAACGAAGATGCCGAACCTGAGGAAGATGATTTAATGAAGAGAGTGGATGAGAAAGACAAAATTGGAGAGAGAGACAGAAGTTTTGAGCGAGTAAAGTGAGGCAGAATAACATGTTAATTAACAAAATTATTTTGCTATGAAGAACGTGGAAAGAGGACTGATAGGTTTGCTTCACGGAGAGAACAACAAAATTTAAGACAAAAACAACAAACTAATCAAACTTGAGAACTTAAGAAATTAAGAATGAACGTTTCACAAAAAACAACAACAACAACAACTAGCTTAATGGTTCCCAGATGGTGGTATTCTCTAAACTTTGATCATATTACCTAATTATCACCTGCGTTGATTCAGCAGGGCAAAAAAGTCAACAAGCAGACAAGGAATGAATCACAGAATCGACGAGCAGATAATTATTTAGAAATCACAGGCATTTCAAAACTGGTCTGAAGACTCAACTTCAAAGAAAAAAAAACAAAAACGCTTTCAGTTACGAAGCCTTCTTCCCAGTCCATTTGCTTTCTCAATTCATGTTATTTTTGCTCTTTTATTGTTTAATTTCTGCCTTGTGCGCCTATGTTAAGTGTGTGTCTATTTATTTATGTATGTCTAGCACACGAGTGTATGCGATAGACTGTGCTTGAGATAGATAGAGAGATAGATAGATAGATAGATAGATAGATAGATAGATAGATAGATAGATAGATAGATGTAGATAGATAGATAGATAGATAGATAGATAGATAGATTGATAGATAGATAGATAGATAGATAGATAGATAGATAGATAGATAGATAGATAGATAGATAGATAGATGTAGATAGATAGATAGATAGATAGATAGATAGATAGATAGATAGATAGATAGATAGATAGATAGATAGATAGATAGATAGATAGATAGATAGATAGATAGATAGATTAGATAGATAGATAGATAGATAGATAGATAGATAGATAGATAGATAGATAGATAGATAGATAGGTTGTATGGTCTGAATGTTGAGCAAGCCAAAACATTCCTAGGAATGGTAATAAAAATCGAACTCAAAGCTGTTGGGAGTGTTGTGAGAAAAAATAAAGAAAATGTCCAAGCAAACAATTAAGCTGTTGTACCTTTATCAGCGAATCACGGGTATTTATGGAGAGAGAAAAAACAACGAGTACTTGAAGGTCCTCAAGCACAAATTATTCATGATAACAAAACACACGGGGGACTCGTTGGTCTTAGAGGCAAAGTGCTTGCCGCTCATGCCAAGGATACCGGGTTTAAACCCACTGTCGGTGCAGCCATGTTGGAATTTTGGGATTTTTCTCATAATATTCCTGTCCCTGATTCTATGGTAGGTAGGGTCGAGCACCTAGCTAGTCTTCTCGCATAAGGACCGAACACTCGGAGGGCCCGTGTGCACGTTGCGCAAGTTAAAGATACCTTGGCAGCTCAAAATCGAGACGAGCAGGCCGAATAAGGCCACCGGGAAAAAATAACAACAACCCAATCCCTACCACTGCACCCCCCCCCTCCAAACCACCCAAAAACCGCCGACCGGCGCTGCAATATTGCGGCGACGGGTCTGCATCTGTTGTAATTGGGCTGCAATAACACCAATGAAGAACAGTATACAAAATACAAAAAATACAAAATACTATGTCGTCTTTTCGTAACATCCGATGTCGAGCTAAAAGGCAAATCGTTACAAGAGTCAGTCTTTATCCTAACGAAACTTTCAAGACACTGGTGGCAACACTGTAATTAAATTAAATAGTAATGAACAGCCACGTATCCCGAAAATTAAAATTAATTTCGGGTAGCAAACTTAGTGTCTAATTAGTTTGTAACAGCTATGGTGTTATCTTAAACAAAGTTTGCTATCAAAATAGACGTGGAACATTCTAGTAGAAAAGGGAAACCGATGGACGAACAAACGTGTAACCCACAAAGTTCGCGGCTTTTTTTTTCGGGTGAGGGTGTGGGGGGGGGGGGCGGTCATGGTAATCAATTAAACCTACGTTTTAAAAAGGGCCGAGGAAAAAAGAAACATAAACTCAAGACTGCCTGCCTTTTTTTTCCCCTTTCTTTCTAAATTAATCAACACAAAGACATTTCGGATGCTGTGTTGTCAAATCACTAATACAGTCTATCCTTAACCATAACCCTGGCCCTAAATATACATCTGACAAAAAAAACCCAAACAACCCCAACAACAACAAAGCCTTGAAGTACGAGTTCTACCTTGGTAAACAAAATAATGATCGATATACAAAGTGTCAGAAATTTGAACTTCCAATGTCCAGGCCCTTATAGTCATTAGGAAACACAAAAATACCCCAAACAAATCAACAATAACATACATTATTATATAACATTACCCTCACGAAACACACACTCAAATGCACAAGTGCGCGCACATACACACGAACACACACACACACACACAGAGCTTTACTTTCCATCATACACACAAACACACAAAAACACACAGAGCTTTACTTTCCGTCATACACACAAACACACAAAAACACACACAGCTTTACTTTCCGTCATACGCATTTATAAACACCCAGACAGACAAATCACACAACATGACCTTCCCATTACGATCTATAATAAATCTCGTTTAAAAAAAATATTTAAAAAAAACAGCGAAAAACAAACATCATAATGTGATGTGCAAGATAAGTTTTATTTTTAGTGGAAAAGATTTATAGTTTCCGTCATTTTGTGGAAGCTCGTTGGAATCGATATTTCACAACGATACCGTACACAAGGACGGGGATATAGGCATGGCATGTTGATTGAATATTTGGCTTTATTTGGGACTGTTATCATCAAACAAGAAAGGAACAATAAGTGGCGGAAAAAAAAAGATGAAATTAGAGATGGAGAGGGGGAGAGAGAGAGAGAGAGAGAAAGAGAGAGAGAGAGAGAGAGAAAGAGGGAGAGAGAGATAGACAGAGACAGAGAGAGAGAGAGAGATACAAACGCACATACAGACAGAATGAGAGGGAGAAAGAAAGACACAGCATGAGTGGGAGAGAGAACGTGTGAGAGAGAGAGAGGGGGTGAGAAAGAGAGACGCAGAAAGACAAGGTGTATGTGAGACAGATACACGGGAAGAGAGGGAGGGGGTAAGAGAAAGAACGAAAGGAAGAGAGGTGAGCAAAAAAAAAAAAAAAAAAAAGAAAGAAAGAGAAGAGAGAGAAAGAGAAAGAGAAAGAGAGAGAGAAAGAGAAAGAGAAAGAGAGAGAGAGAGAGAGAGAGAGAGAGAGAGAAAGAGAGAGAGAGAGAGAGAGAGAGAGAGAGAGAGAGAGAAAGAGAGAGACAGAGAGAAAGAACCCTGACTTAACTGTGGTAAAGTCAGTCAACACAAGAAACAACTGTTTATGCTACAATGTTGTTCTAATAAAGTTTTAGCAAAACATTATTTCCTATTACAGGCCAGAAATTTTGCTGCATCGCGCAGTCCATATGGAAATCGTCAATGTGACTTGTTACTGACAACACAGCTGAAGACCAAAGTAACATTCCCGCAGGTTCTAGTTTTTCTGTCAATACTCGTAATGTTGTGTGGTCCTCAATAATGCACAATGTAAACATTGAACCTAAATATATACATGTATATATTTTTTCTTTGGCTGTTGTTACTTGTACGTACGCACCCCCAGCGTTTTTGCGCTAGAAGCGGGTCCGTATCCCTAACCCCGTCCTTATTCTCAACCCTAAATCTTATCAAATCCCTAACCTTGCCCTTTCAACCAAAAAAAACAGCAGGAAAACAAACAGAAAATCTGAAAGAATCATTAAACAAGGCTGTAGTTAGGAGTATTTCGAGAGGAATTCTCTAATTCTGGAGTCACAAAAGACTTTATAATACGTACCCCTAGGGCTTTATACCTGAGTGACGTACGTACTTGAAACAACATTCAACATAGAAGAGAGAATTTTGCTCCCTAACTTTTTGGTTGTTTTTTGGTTGTTAAGAACGATGTCTCTGCTATGGAAAATCGTCACAATTTCGAAACGCAGTATATATTATATGCATGAATTAATTGCTGTTTTCATAAATGATAGGGTTGAGACCTTAGAAACATCAGGTAAGCTTCGTTCGCCTGTGGACCTATCCCCAGACTTAGGGGTGAAACAGACCAAAGCTCGTGTAGGCGCCAGACTGGTGGCTCACCGCCTCATTATTATGTATCGCTTACATACACTTGGCACTGTCCATATTATGGCGCTGTGGGCAGTGCCTAATGTATTAGTATGATACATGTACTTGATAATTAGGCGGTGAGTCACCAGCCTGGCGCCTAGATCAGTCTTGGTCTGTTTTACCCCTTAGGTCTACAGATCTGATCCCCATCCCTTCCCCTCCCCCGACCCTACGAAACGCCTCAGGTCACAGACAGATCAATAGATTAGTTCTGTTACTATTGATGACGTCCGTTTTAAAAGGCCGTATCGGGCGTATTAACAGACTCACGACAGCAGAGCTCTAATTGGCATGATCAGTCTTCCTATTTTTCGAAATTTTCCTTCTTCCATTATCACAAAGATCACATTTTTTTCAGCATTGAGATTCTTCAGCCTACCCCCGGGACGGATCTACCCCGGGGACGGATTCATTTACGGTAACCAAATTTTAGAAGAACTTTAGCGAGACTGTCAAAAAAAAAGAAAAAAGAAATCTTTCCTTGCATGAAAATCTGGTGGTGAGATTAATTTTCACGGGAAACTTCAAAATAATTTTATTTACTTTCAAAAATTTAATCATGTATTCATCCACATCGAGAAGAAATAAAAATGAAACTGTTGGGAAGGTTTGAGTTTGAGTTATCATTAGAGTTTGGAGAGAGAGAGTACGTCGACACGACGTCGGCAATAATTGTGCTGGGAAGAAAAAAGCAAGTCCATGGACAGAATACAGCCGAATAATGGGACAGAAGGAGCCTTCACCAGAAGCGTCCACCGACCACCCGCCAAACTCCTGTGGGAGAAGGGAGACTACAGAAAATATTCGGGGATGGCGAATCCCCGCCAAAGAAGACGAGACTTTTAGCCTTTGACTTTTTCCCACTAAATGACCCAGGTCAGGAGTCTGGGGTGATCTAATGGTGTCTTCGGGTGATACTTGCGTTGAAGCCTGCGGGACCGATTTCGATATGTCACGCAACTATCTTATCTATCTATCTATCTATCTATCTATCTATCTATCTATCTATCTATCTATCTATCTATCTATCTATCTATCTATCTATCTATCTATCTATCTATCTATCTATCTATCTATCTATCTATCTATCTATCGATCTATCTATCTATCTATCTATCTATCTATCTATCTATCTATCTATCTATCTATCTATCTATCTATCTATCTATCTATCTATCTATCTATCTATCTATCTATCTATCTATCCCCCCACGTCTCTCACCCCCCCCCCCCCACACTTCAAATTCAAGGAAAACATGGAAAATTTCGGGCAAAGCCAAAGCAAGATGCAAAAAATCGAACAGAGACAGCAAAAATGTTAACAAGTTGATAGTGATTTAAAATTCCTGGCAAATCAACCCCTCGGCCCCACCCCACTTTTACCAAAGAGTTCCCACACGCCTATGCACAACAAGATAATGATTAACGTTGCTCGGTATTTCATTTTGTCAGCGCCTGGCACTACACAGGCATTTTTACCTAGTCTAGTAAACTGAGAAATTTTAATAATACTATACAAAAATAGTTTATTTATTTCAAGTTCTAATCATACACCCAGTCCAATGGACAGCATACCGCAGTGTGTAGTTCAATTTCACCATAGCAAAGGAAGGATCGCTGTTGAACTTCCAGCCAGTCTAAGGTCCAGCGCACACTAGCCGATTCTGCTCCGGTAATTAGCACAGTGGATGATGAGGTCACGACGGTGAGCTTCTATGAGACCTCGTACACCGTCCAACTAGTTGGTTCATATTGAAACTCAATGTTGTGAGTCACCAACCAACTGACTGGATCTCTACAGAAAATATTCGGGGATGGAGAATCCCCGTCAAACAAGACAAGACTTTTGGCCTTTTTGACTTTTTTTCCACTAAATGACCCAGGTCATGAGTCTGAGGTGATCTAATAGTGTCTTGTGACGTCACCATCCAACTAGTTAAATCTCATTGAAACACAAAGTCGTGATGTCACCATCCAACTAGTTGTATCTCATTGAAACACAAAGTCGTGACGACACCATCCAACTAGTTGTATCTCATTGAAACTCAATGTCGTGACGTCATCATCCAACTAGTTAAATCTCATTGAAACACAAAGTCGTGACGTCACCATCCAACTAGTTGTATCTCATTGAAACACAATGTCGTGACGTCATCATCCAACTAGTTAAATCTCATTGAAACACAAAGTCGTGACGTCACCATCCAACTAGTCAAATCTCATTGAAACACAAAGTCGTGACGTCACCACCCAACTAGTTGGCTTATCAAACATCGGCTTGTGCGCGCCGGCGGCCCTTATGTTCTCTAAGCTCGCACGCCTACTCGTGGTTGCACTTGAAATTGTTACAACCCAGACAGTGATGAAACACCCCATTCCAGATACAGCTCTGGACATGTTTTAAACCAGTGATTCTCAACCTTTCTCAGGCAAAATAGTCCCCTTAGCCCCCAGATTTTCTTTCATCGGCCCCGCCTTCCCTTTTTTTCCTCCATTAACTCCCCCCACCCCCCCCGGCCCCACCTTTAAATCTCTACTCAAATTTCAGCAGATACATTTCACTAGAAGACCGACTGCACACAAATAATTATGATGTTATGCTTTTCAAAGCCAGTCTTGTTGATGGCTTCAGGCCTGTTGATTATTCATTATAAAACAGAAGGGATCTTTAATCAAATACACTGAAAGAAATAGGTCTTTGCTGTTAATGAAACCGATCTACACGTGCTGCTGAACCATTCAGCGGCTGCCCCTGTATTAGCTCCCAAATCGCCCTCCTTTCATGGCTGTTTTCGCCTCCCCCCCTTCTAATGACCCCTATCATCGCCCCCCCCTCGTCACCATTTCCTTCGTTTTCGACCCCCCCCCCCACCTCCCGCGGGAAAAAAAAATCGCCCCCCGGGGGCCAATATCGCCCACGTTGAGAACCACTGCTGTAAACGATCACACTTCATCCCCACAATCTGAGAAAACAACAACAACAACAATTGCAAAAAAAAAAAAAAAAAGTGCCAAACAAAAGATATAATTACATATCTGGTATCTCGCTCCCGTGGCATGTGCCCTGATTGAGCAGCTCGCTCGTGTGTTAAACGAGGGAGGGAAGCCATATTTCAGGATAATTTGGTTAAAAACCCGTTTCCTCCAGTGCATCAAACAATCCATTTCCTAAGTGGAGTTAACAGATCCAAAGCTCCTTAAGTTTCCCCACACTAAAGCGCTTATGACATGCACGTAAATTTTATCTCCCTTCATCCGTGAGTTCCAATCTCCATGTGTGTGTCTATTTCGGTAGTTCTTGACCCGGAGGGAGAATTTTGGAATGTCAGAGGAAACCTGAGCCACTGAGAGGAACACTGGTCTAAGTGCCACTTTTCTAGTTTTAAGAAAATCAAGTTTGAAGAGAAATTACATTTTGGCCCCAAATCAAATAATTTAACATACTTTCCTACGTCCCTTCAGCTTAAAGTAGAAAGTGACAGATTTCACATTTTCTGAGTTATTTTTGCAGTAAAAATCATAGTCTCTCTGAAGTGTGGCATGCTTTGGAGTTTGTCCAGTGTAGTCCATCTCCAAGAAGCGAAATTAATCTGGGGTTTTGGAGTTGCAGGACTTGAACCATTATTCACTTGATAGACTAAACTAGACATGGCACATACATTCCATCAACAGACGAAACACTTTTTGAATAAATGGGTTTTGAAACCATTTTTAAACTTGGTGATGGAATCCAACTCAAACTTTTTCATCAGTTCTGCCCATGACTAACAGAATGGTCTAACTCCAAATGTGTTAAAAACTCAGATAACCTTTTTGAATGGTTTCAGGTGACCTCCCAATGGAATAAAGGTCTAATTTTCCCCGAGGGGAGATAAACTAATTTAATTATGTATCTTGTCTCTCAGTCTATCATTTGAGTCGAACAACGTTCTCAAATAATATATTAAAACTGGAGTTGGACCACTCTAAGCAGATATATTCTATTTCACATTCAAATATTTTAGTATTCGATTGTTTTATCTGTTCAATTTTCCATTCTTTTTTTCGTTTTTTTTTCTTCCCCCTTGAGAAAGGCTGTTGCCGAAATATCGGCCATATTCTGTCTTCTCTTTTAGTCTGCGTTTCATTGTATCGTTTGGGTGTTATTTCTTACGCGAGGCTTTGTTACATACAACTTTTTCTTTTTGCCAAAATTTGACGTTGCTTATAGCCTTGCTGCGACACCCGCCTACTCCCCCCTCCTCCCCCCCCACACGTTTTTCTGTGGTTTTTATAATGTTCATGGGCAAGGACATCTACTCAGAAAGCAACCCCAAGTCAATCTGATGAAGATTTCCGTAGGATTGATAAGATTACCACAGGGGTGGATTCCCTATATCAAACCGACGTCGGGCCGATTCGTAACCAGCAGATCTACGTAGGATCGACTTTATTCTTATGTACAAACTTGACATAATACTAAACGTTGAATTTCCACAAGACTGTGGTCTGGGTAAAGCACACTGCATATGTAGTGGATGTACAGAATCATTCTATTTTTTCTCATTTCAGACTGAATCATCATCATCATATTATAAAGGAAGGCCTCCAGTGTAACCATGAAAGGCTTTCTAACCGCCGAGCCTTAAATTCAACAAAATAGCATATTACGGATGGAAAGACGTAAGGTGTACATGGGCATATTTTTAAAAGATCTTGAAATTCGCTATATTTTTAATACTTTGTTGATTTTGAGCCACAGCTGAGTTGAACCAGAGAGTATGTATCTATACTCTCTGGTTGAACAGAAGAAAGTGTTCCGACATTTTGAGCCGGAAGAAAAGACGCATTTCCTTCGAGTAGAATTAAAAAGTATGACAGGAAATTTCGTGCTGCGTCCCAGTTTACACATTGTGAACCTTATTCTTGTAATATTAAATGCTACTGACGTTGCTTAGTTCCAGTGACCCATGTCCTCCCATTTAAAAAAAAGGAAAAGAAAAACAAACAAACAAACATACAGACAAACGAAACAAAAGCATTTGTTAAAACAATTTCAAGTGATAGCAGCAAGTCCAATTACTATTCGATTATTTCATATGGCTTTGAATGTGATATTTTGCTTTTAAGGCAACCCCCAGGTGAGGATTTCTTCCGTAAACAATGCTTTTCGTCGTGAGCACGTTTGCTGTAACGCTATGTTGCTGTCGGGAAATATATATAATTCTAATTATAGATCTATCTATATATCACCCCTCCGTTCTCTTTTCTCCACATCTGTTTTTGTTTCTTTTTCGGGAGGTTGGGGGTGTGTGTGGGGGGGGGGGGGAAGGAGGGTTGGAATGAGGAAGCGTGATTTGGGTCATCAAGTATCGATTTTGAAGTACACGATCGGATAGCATGAAAATGTTTCCCAGACTAAAATGAAATTATGATCGAGACTTCCTAGACATAATTATGTAGCTGAGCTGTTTCCTATGGATGCAATGGTTCTGCAACTGTTGTACACGGACGTTTCCTTTATTTGCTTTTCTCCCTTCCCTTGACTTTCCTTTTAAATGCTATTAACAAAGCAGACAGGCAGATAGATAAAATGGATATACCACTAGCAAATAGATGGGCAGATAGACTGACAAACTTAAAAGATCGATAGATAGATAGATAGATAGATAGATAGATAGATAGATAGATAGATAGATAGATAGATAGATAGACAGACAGACAGACAGATAGATAGATAGATAGATAGATAGATAGATAGATAGATAGATAGATAGATAGATAGATAGATAGATAGATAGATAGATAGATAGATAGATAGATAAACAGATAGATCGATAGATAGGTAGACAGATAGATAGATAGATAGATAGATAGATAGATAGATAGATAGATAGATAGATAGATAGATAGATAGATAGATAGATAGATAGATAGATAGATAGATAGATAGAGACAGACAGACAGACAGATAGATAGATAGATAGATAGATAGATAGATAGATAGATAGATAGATAGATAGATAGATAGATATAGATAGATAGATAGATAGATAGATAGATAGATAGATAGATAGATAGATAGATAGATAGCCGGAAGACAGGCAAACAGACAGACAGGCAGGCAGACACATAGATAGATAGATAGATAGATCACATCTCCCTACTTCTTACCCATCTATTCCTCTTCAGTGGACACTACTAATGCAATGTCTGATTTGGCTAGCCCAGAACCGCTTGGGTGTGGGAAAGGTCAGCCCGTTGAAGATCAATGGGTCAGTCGGTGAGTGCCGGCCGCCAGGGTCAAGTTTGGGCACGTGCTAGATTGCTAAGAGCGCGTCATCCGTACTATTAGACCACTGGCCTTATTTGGATTGGGCAGGGTTAAAACAGGGCACTGCTTTCACTTCCACTGTTGGAGGACATTCATCATTTTGTACAATTGACCCCCAAGGCGTCACTCACTTTCGACATTTTGGAGACAGGAATTCCAAGACATCGTGCCCTAGATCTGGCGCAGACGCGGTTGTGGGAGTGAGGTGGGAAGAGATTTTTTGCTCTGGGGGATCAATAGCAGAGCGGAGAGACTATTACGGCCCAGCCGGAGCATTTCTGATGAGGCAATTTTTCTGCATTTGGTATGGCCGTCATTTCTTTTTCCAAAATGGCCGTCGTAAATTGTTCACTTCGTTTCAGCCATCCATCTCCTCCTCCCCTAACCCCCCCCCACACACACACCCACCCCCAAAATGGCTACTCTATGAAAGGTGGTTGTTTGTTTTTTTATATTTTTATATAAAGGACTGTAAAAATGTAATGTAATGTAATAATCAACTTGTATAGTGCTCAAATCCACACACACAAAAAAAATGATGTGCTCTAAGGCCCTGATCTAAAATTAAAAACAGGATTAACATATACTCAATTCATCATGCTCCCACTCACACAATCATGGTCTCAAACCTCTAAGACGAAAAAAGAATGCAAACATTTGAAATGAAAAAGTGTTAAAACTTTGAATCTTTTTGCGACATCAAATTCAAGTTCATGAAGACAGTAATAAAAATTTGGAGAGAAAGTGTCATTAATATTAGCAAATAAATATTTCCATTGTTCATTTCGATTGTATTGACTGTGAATATTTGTGTAGAAAAAAGACTGGAGCTAGACTGTCATTTTTTCCTGACTGCCTTCGATATTTCAAGCGGTCTCTTTTCTACCCGAAAGAAAGCTCTCTCCTCGTCCAGGAATGCAAACAAGGATTATTCTGACGGTTGGCCTGTCTTTTCTGTTAACAACGGTGGTCTAAGGGCAAGGTGCTCTCCTCTCATGCAGAAGGTATCGGTTCGACTCACGGTCTGTGCAGGCACCTTGGAATTTTGGGATTTTTCTCATATTTTCCTGTCCCTGGTCCTATGGGAGGTAGGATCGAACACCTAGACATCTTGGATAAGGACGAAAAACTCGGATGGCCCGTGTGCACGCTGCGCACGTTAAAGATACCTTTGCAATTGGCAATCGAGAACAGGCCGAACAGGCCGCTGCCCGGGTCAAAATTAAATACAATTTAATGACACTAAGGCAAATTTCCCAAATGAGATTAAAGAAGTATATCAAATACAAATACCAAAAAAATAAATAAATGAATAAATAAATAAAAATTTAAACAAACATGAGATGGCATTATCTGTTGTCAAGATAATATTAACAACAACAAGAACAAACAAGATCAAACAATTTTTAAACCTCTTTACGGAGCGAAACCACAGGAAATCTTTCAAGGAAGAAAACCTTTCGAGGTTTGTCAAGCAGAATGTGTTATGTCAAATTCTACTCATTGCTTTTAAATGCCTGTAGATACCCAAGAAACAAAGTGTGCGACTTTATTTCATATCCCACAATAAAACTATTCATGTGGCCGTGTTGAAATTATTGCAATTATTTGAAATTTCATGAAGGTTACAAATTTCAAACTCATTTTTCTCAATTTGGCTATTTTTGGCACAAAAAACAGGAGGAAAATAAAAAGTAAATCTGAAGAGAATAATAAATCATCATTACTTACGGCTGTTGTCAAGGAGCATTTTGGGATGAGCTCTCTAGCTCTGGAGTCACAAAAAGCTTTAAAATACGCACCTCTAGAGCCAAAAAAAACAAAAAACAAACAACTTGGGAGACGTTCGTACTTGTAACAATATCCTTGTCAAATAAGTGTTTCAGCCTTTCTTGCACGCGTTAGGAATGTTGTATTTACCAAAAACAACAAAACAAAACAAAACAAGAAAATAGCAGCAATGTTAACAACAAACGAAACAAACAAGACAGCGTTGTAAAAACAATAACGATCTTTGCAAAACAATTTACATTGTGCCCGTCCTTATATCCACTTGTGTAAATTTCCCATGCAGGCCTCACATCACGACCCAAATTTCCGCCAGACGCATAGAAACCAAGTAAGCAAGTGCATGAATCAATACTGCAGATTTCTTTCTATTTTCTTCCAAAGAAAAAAAACAACAACAAAAACATACCAACTCCTAAATCTTTCCGGTTTGCTGATCCTTATTTTTTTCTTTATTGTCTGGATTACAAACCCACCCACCCACCCTCCTCCCACCCAATCCGCTTTAATTTTTTCTTTTCATCTTTAAAAAGTACATCCATCATCGTAGGGCTCTGTGTGACCCCTAGACAGTATCCTGAATAATTTCATAATTACTCTCAATTTTTTTTAGGGGATTCTCCTTCCCCCTGAGTCTCTCCCTGTACTGTATTCAGAGTCCAGAGATGTTTGGACTAGGATTTGACAGGGATTCCCTAAACTTTTGCAGCAAAGGAACCTTTCTAACAACATGCTTATGGTTGAAATTAACGGCTCTTCGGCACAGAAAAAAAAGGCACTCGCGCATTTTTTCGGTCCCTTAAGTAAGCTTGAGTGGCAGAAAGTAACTAAGATTTCACAAGTAAAGACTCTAACAGGATTAACTCCTCAAAGTGGTTAATGTGTTTGTATGTCACCAACACTATATCTTGCGCTTGGTGACACACCCAGTAGTTAACCCATGTTGAATGTCATTTATGAGATTCCGTTTGATGGACATAGATTTGAGAACTATACGGCGCTGCCGGCACTGAACACTGACAGGGGAGCGACGCCTATTCACAACCTGTAATCGAGAGGTTTTTGGTCTGTATGGAAGCCCGAGGCGAAGGTCCAGAAAAAAAACAACAATAAATAACTGCTGAAAATATTTAATAATATCATGACAACAAAACTTTCATGAAATTAGAACACCTTCTCTCTTAACAAGGTCACGATTTCACAGAGTCCTGGGGTAAAGCGCATCCAAGGATGTCCAACAAAAACATGCCCATTGGCAAGAAGTCATACAATGAAGGCTGTTTAGGGGAACGTAGTCTATTTAAAAGCCAAATTGAGAAAATAATGAGTTGTGTTAACTGATCATTATAGCTCACTGCGCAAGCTTTTATTACTAGTACGTACGTACGTACCCCAAGCGTTTTGCGCTAGGGGCACATACGTGTACGTGCCTGTCCCTAACCCCGTCCGTATCCTCAACCCTAAAGCTTATCGAATCCCTGCCCCTGCCCTTTACCCTTTCAACCAGAAAACAGGCGGAAAACAAAAAGAAAATCTGAACGAATAATTAATTAAGGCTCTTGCTAAGAGTATTTCGGGAGAAGGTCTCTAGCTCTGGAGTCACAAAAGGCTTTAAAATACGCACCCCTAGCGCAAAAAACAACAACAACAAACAAACTTGTTGGACGTACGTACTTGTAACAACATTCTACTGTGCAAAACACTACGGTGCCCAAACAACTTTTCCTATTATGAATTGTTTCGTAAAGATCGTCTCTGTTGTTACAATGCCCTTTAGTTTCTTCAGTTGTTGCATTGTTCCCGATGAAAGCAAAAACGGCCATGGCTGAAACATTTTGTCACGAGTGGAGTGAGTGCAATTAAGGGGATTGCTACAGAGCGGGTGTAGAGTAAGAAGGACTCACAGTAGACAGCAAGTTAAGCGTGCTGTTGTGAGTAGGTGGGGGGGGGGGTCTGAATGAGGCGAAAGCGCGGTATTACTATCACTGCAAGTTAGAAGGTCCTACGGAGCGGACCTGTGAATAAGAGCCCATCGGGCGGACATAAAGGGAGCAGTCGAGAAGACTAGTGAGAGAGTCTTTCCAGTAATGACTGGTATGTAGAACGTTGATTGATTATTATGATTGATGTATTATATTATATTCGTCTATTACCATGATGTGAATAAGTATATGTGAGGAATGTGGAAGTCCTTGATATTGGATATAGCAATGTGCGCCACGAGCGATAGATGAAAGTGAGTTCATGGATTTGTAGCGCGAGTGAGTAGTGTGTACTCCGATGGAGGTGTGTTACCGTAAGATGTGTGGTGAGTGAAAGGTGAACTAGTGTGTGTACGCTTCATGGATTGTAAGGAGAGGTGGAGTGAATAGAAATGGTAGGGTATTATACCAATGTAATGTTATTCTTGTAGGTGTCGGGGACGGGCCGAAGAGCCACCTCGATGAGCACAAGTGATAGGCCAGCATAGGGCCGGAGGCCATACATAGGCCAGAAGTGAGACTGTCGGTGCAGGACAGTAGAGGCACATAAAGTCGTGGCAGTCGGGCCACGGACAGGGACGTAGATATGAGAGTGAATGAGATACTATATTATTGCCATGATGATGGGCAAGTGAACTGATAAGTTGTATGGCAATAGGAAGGTGATGTTGAGAGACGGCGGTGCCAGTGAATCATTAATGTACTATTAAGACCCTGAGGGGAGAGGCGGAGGCCGAAGTGCCTTTAGGAGTAACTACCGGATTGTGGATCCGAGGGAGAGTGTGTGTGAGAATAAGGCCGTTGTACGGCAGTTCATTTCAATAATATAATGTATGTAATTGCGCTATTATACGTATAATTATGTTTAATAAATGTGTGAGTCTGATGGGTTGTTTTGTTAAGTGTTAAACTCGTTTGTTCGTGATTGTCGTCCTGTCATAAACTATTACATCTCCCAGTCTGGGATTTGTGACACTGGGGGCTCGTCCGTTGTGACACTGGGGGCTCGTCCTGTTTACCTGTGGTCATTTTGACATTGTGTATTCGCTATATCTAGTTGTTTTTCTGTTGTGCTAGGAATTCATGCTGTTGTCCTTGTTCGTGGGATGAATGGAATTTTCATGATATGAATTATGTATACTTATGAATATGTATTGATGCATGTATTGCTATGAATAGGTATTAATTTGTATTTAAACTTTCCAGAGTGTGTGCGTGCAGCCTGAGGAGACGAGCAGCCAGAGCTCCGATTAAAGGGAGGAGTTTTACTCAAAATTTCAAAAGTTAAGTAAAAGTCAAAATTTTTGTGCCCTGGATTGAGGGCTGTTCCTTTAATCTGTCTTTTTCCCTGTTTTTGCTGTTTTTGTTGTCGTTATAGGTTATACGGGCGGTGGCGCGGGTTTGCTGTGGTGAGCGTAGTTTATCCTCTTCGGGAGGTGGGCTAATCTAGGAACTTCGTTCATCACAGTGAACAGTTCTATAGGGACCTGTATTTTTGTTTAGATTGTAGCGTTCTATCTTCCTCGTTGTTTTAGGAAGACGTTTCTCTTGTCCCTCTCTTCCCTATTTGTAGATACGTTCTTTTTTTTCAGACTCTGTTCTTGTTCGTACCGTGTTGTGTAATCGGCGTAGTAGGTTGCATTTTTTTTTCCATTATAGTTTTTTTTTGTAGAAGCTTTGTCCTAGTCTGGTTCGTTGTCCTTGACGTACTTGTGGTCCTTCTACTGTATTTCTTCATTCTTGTCGTTTCTATTTTCTTTTATAATTAATAGTGCTATACATTTTATAGATATAGAATTAGTTGTGCTGTAAAGGTAAATTTCTGAATTGTATTTGAGACAACTGGGTATTGTTATATCTGGTGTGATCTCAGGTCTCTGGTCGTATCGTTAGTGATCATACCGACAGGTTGGTCGTCTTATAATAGATACCATAACCATAAATCTGTGAAATGGCGGAACTCCAACAACTAATGAAGTTGGGTAAAGAACTTGGCCTGGAGGGAGAGGAGCTACGCGGCTGGATTAAAGAACAGCAGGCAGAAATGCGCGATGAGCGTGCTAAGGATAGAGAGCGAGAGGAGCAGGAGAGGGAGTTGAAGTTAAAGGAGATAGAAGCTCAGGAGCGGGAGACAGACGCGCGAGTAAGAATTGCAGAATTAGAAAGCAAAAAGAATACGCCAACGGAAACGGTTGAGCGGCAGGTACACAATAAGGGTGGCGTTAGGATTAAGCTCCCTACGTTCGACGACCGGAAGGACGACATAGACGCCTTCCTTTACAGGTTCGAACTGAACGCACAATTGCAATGGGGGGAAAATAAGGAATTATGGGCCACGTACCTGGCGTCGCTGTTGCAGGGGCGAGCGTTAACCTACTTTAAAGAGCTACAGCGCGAAGACGTGCAAGATTACGATAAGCTGAAGGCTTTGCTGCTTCGCCGATTTGCGCGTACCGAGGAATATTTCCGGGAGCAGTTTAGGCGAGCACGTGCGGATACCAGGGAGGACTTTGCTGCCTTCGTCGCGAGACTAACGGAGTATTTCGCGAACTGGGTAGACTTGGCGCATGTGGGCGCGGATTTTGCTAAACTGAAAGACTTAATGATCCGTGACCAGCTGTACGCGTCGTGCCACAAAGATCTGGTGGCTTTCCTGAAAGAGAACGAACCCGCGACGGTGCAGGAGGCGTCTAAGTTGGCGGAGGCATACCGTACGGCGCATCCGTCCAAACCAGTCGCCAGGGCGTACGTCCAAGATGCTGGGTACGTCGCCGTTGTCGAGGGGTCGCCGGCAGGACTTAGGGACAGGTCGCGTCAGCCCAGGGGCAGCGTAGGGGCTATCACCAATCACCGGCATATGGATCCGGTAAGTTTGACCGAGCAGGAGGGCTAGGTCGCGGTAATGGCCGGGGGCGAATTGTGACCTTTGCCGATGACCGACGGCATAGGGACTCTAGTTCCGGTCGCGATGGGTCACGGGGACCCAGGCCTAGTACAGCACAGGGAGCGGAGTGTTGGACTTGCGGACGCGTGGGTCACTTTTCACGCGAGTGTAGGGCCGCGAAGTGTTGGAACTGCGGAAGAGCAGATCACATCAGCGTGAACTGCCCTGCAGGTAGGATAGCGGCGAACGTGGACAGTAGCTCCAGTCCATGCTCCCCAAATAAATTTCATCATGCGGCTGCGTGTGTTACATCGGACAACGGAGGCGGACAGTATTCTAAGTGTCCCAGTTGTGAGAAGTTATTATCTTCCGGTGTTTTACCTTGTGGGAGAAAGATCCCCGTTATAAATTCATGTCATACAGGAGGTGGTCTTAGGGTTTATCCGGGGTTTGTTGGGGACGAACCGGTCTCGGTTTTACGAGATACAGGATCTACCGTTGTGGGAGTGCATAGAGACTGCATTCGGGATTCACAGCTTACAGGTGAGACTGTCCCGTGCATCCAATTTTCGGGGGCCATTGAGAAATTACCCATGGCAAGAATAATGATAGATACACCTTTCCTTAGCGGGGAAGTCGAAGCAGTCGTTGGTTGTTTTCCAGGCGCCCAGCTCATCATTGGGAATGTATCACGGGTGGTTTCCCCTTCCGATGAGAACGTGTAAGCATGGTCGCAATCAAAAGGTATTGACTTTTGCGCCGCGGTCGAAACACGTCGACGGGTAGCGGATAAAGATAAGATTAGACCTTTGGCGACGCCAGCGGTCAACCTAGATATCACGCCAGAGCGCTTGGCGAGATTACAACGGGAGGACCTGTCACGAGTGGAGTGAGTGCAATTAAGGGGATTGCTACAGAGCGGGTGTAGAGTAAGAAGGGCTCACAGTAGACAGCAAGTTAAGCGTGCTGTTGTGAGTAGTGGGGGGGTCTGAAGGAGGCGAAAGCGCTGTATAACTATCACTGCAAGTTAGAAGGTCCGACGGAGCGGACCTGTGAATAAGAGCCCATCGGGCGGACATAAGGGAAGCAGTCGAGAAGACTAGTGAGAGTCTTTCCAGTGATGACTGGTATGTAGAACGTTGATTGATTATTATGATTGATGTATTATATTATATTCGCCTATTACCATGATGTAAATAAGTATATGTGAGGAATGTGGAAGTCCTTGGTATTGGATATAGCAATGTGCGCCATGAGCGATAGATGAAAGTGAGTCATGGATTTGTAGCGCGAGTGAGTAGTGTGTACTCCGATGGAGGTGTGTTACCGTAAGATGTGTGGTGAGTGAAAGGTGAACTAGTGTGTGTACGCTTCGTGGATTGTAAGGAGAGGTGGAGTGAATAGAAATGGTAGGGTATTATACCAATGTAATGTTATTCTTGTAGGTGTCGGGGACGGGCCGAAGAGCCACCTCGATGAGCACAAGTGATAGGCCAGCATAGGGCCGGAGGCCATACATAGGCCAGAAGTGAGACTGTCCGTGCAGGACAGTAGAAGCACATAAAGTCGTGGCAGTCAGGCCACGGACAGGGACGTAGATATGAGAGTGAATGAGATACTATATTGTTGCCATGTTGATAGGCTAGTGAACTGATACTATGTTGTTGCCATGTGATGGCTATGGAAATAATAATGTGTTATTGCCCTGCTGAGGTGCTAGGGGAGTGCTAAGGGTATGACAATAGGAATGTGATATTGAGAGACTGCGGTGCCAGTAAATTATTAATGTGCTATTAAGACCCTGAGGGGAGAGGCTGAGGCCGAAGTGCCTTTAGGAGTAACTACCGGATTGTGGATCCGAGAGAGAGTGTGTGTGAGAATAAGGCCGTTGTACGGCAGTTCACTTCAATAATATAATGTATGTAATTGCGCTATTATATGTATAATTATGGTTAATAAATGTGTGAGTCTGATGGGCTGTTTTGTTAAGTGTTAAACTTGTTTGTTCGTGATTGTCGTCCTGTCATAAACTATTACATCTCCCAGTCTGGGATTTGTGACACTGGGGGCTCGTCCTGTTTACCTGTGGTCATTTTGACATTGTGTATTCATTATATCTAGTTGTTTTTCTGTTGTGCTAGGAATTCGTGCTGTTGTCTTTGTTCGTGGGATGAATGGAAATGTCATGATGGTATGATTTATGTATGGTTATGAATAATAATATGTATTGATGCATGTATTGCTATAAATATGTACTAATGTGTACTTAAACTTTCAGAGAGACAGTGTGTGTGCGTGCAGCCTGAGGAGACAAGTAGCCAGAGCTCCGATTAGGTCGAGGACTTAAACTCATAAGGCTGAAA
Organism: Onchidella celtica; assembly: GCA_963931925.1. Classification (NCBI taxonomy): domain Eukaryota; kingdom Metazoa; phylum Mollusca; class Gastropoda; order Systellommatophora; family Onchidiidae; genus Onchidella; species Onchidella celtica. The sequence goes on along the minus strand of OZ007573.1, from coordinate 29,982,475 downwards.
GTTAAGTGAAACTGAAATTTTGTACCCTGGATCGGGGGCTGTTCCTTTAATCTGTCTTTTTCTCTGTTTTTGCTGTTTTCGTTTGCTGTGTTGAACCTAGTTTGTCCTTTAAAAAAAAGGTGTGATAAACTTGGAACTTCGTTCATCACGGTGAACATTCTGTAGGGCTTTGTTAGTGTTTAGTTGTAGCGTCGACATCTTCTCTGTTCCGCAGGAAGACGTATTCTCTTGTCCCTCTTTCTACCTATCTATAGATACGTTCTTTTTTTTCAGACTCTGTTCTTGTTCGTACCGTGTTGTGTAATCGGCGTAGTAGGTTGCATTTTTTTTTCCATTATAGTTTTTTTTTGTAGAAGCTTTGTCCTAGTCTGGTTCGTTGTCCTTGACGTACTTGTGGTCCTTCTACTGTATTTCTTCATTCTTGTCGTTTCTATTTTCTTTTATAATTAATAGTGCTATACATTTTATAGATATAGAATTAGTTGTGCTGTAAAGGTAAATTTCTGAATTGTATTTGAGACAACTGGGTATTGTTATATCTGTTGTGATCTCAGGTCTCTGGTCGTATCGTTAGTGATCATACCGACAGGTTGGTCGTCTTATAATAGATACCATAACCATAAATCTGTGAAATGGCGGAACTCCAACAACTAATGAAGTTGGGTAAGGAACTTGGCCTGGAGGGAGAAGAGCTACGCGGCTGGATTAAAGAACAGCAGGCAGAAATGCGCGATGAGCGTGCTAAGGATAGAGAACAGGAAAAAAAGGATAAGGAAGAGGAAAGAGAGGCTAAGGCTCAGCAACAAGAAAGAGAGGCTAAGACTCAGGAACAGGAAAGGGAGTTTAAGTTAAAGGAGTTAGAGGCTCAGGAGCAGGAAAGGGAGTTTAAGTTAAAGGAGTTAGAAGATAAGCAGCATGAGAGAGAGGCGCGAATAAGAATCGCGGAGTTGGAAATCAAAAAGAATGCGCCAACAGAAACAGTTGAGCGGCAGGTACACAATAAAGGTGGCGTTAGGATTAAGCTCCCTACGTTCGACGACCGGAAGGACGACATAGACGCCTTCCTTTACAGGTTCGAACTGAACGCACAATTGCAATGGGGGGAAAATAAGGAATTATGGGCCACGTACCTGGCATCGCTATTGCAGGGGCGAGCGTTAACCTACTTTAAAGAGCTACAGCGCGAAGACGTGCAAGATTACGATAAGCTGAAGGCTTTGCTGCTTCGCCGATTTGCGCGTACCGAGGAATATTTCCGGGAGCAGTTTAGGCGAGCACGTGCAGATACCAGGGAGGACTTTGCTGCCTTCGTCGCGAGACTAACGGAGTATTTCGCGAACTGGGTAGACTTGGCGCATGTGGGCACGGATTTTGCTAAACTGAAAGACCTAATGATCCGTGACCAGCTGTACGCGTCGTGCCACAAAGATCTGGTGGCTTTCCTGAAAGAGAACGAACCCGCGACGGTGCAGGAGGCGTCTAAGTTGGCGGAGGCATACCGTACGGCGCATCCGTCCAAACCAGTCGCCAGGGCGTACGTCCAAGATGCTGGGTACGTCGCCGTTGTCGAGGGGTCGCCGGCAGGACTTAGGGACAGGTCGCGTCAGCGTGGTGCCTATAGCGGGCAAGCCCAGGGGCAGCGTAGGGGCTATCACCAATCACCGGCATATGGATCCGGTAAGTTTGACCGAGCAGGAGGGCTAGGTCGCGGTAATGGCCGGGGGCGAATTGTGACCTTTGCCGATGACCGACGGCATAGGGACTCTAGTTCCGGTCGCGATGGGTCACGGGGACCCAGGCCTAGTACAGCACAGGGAGCGGAGTGTTGGACTTGCGGACGTGTGGGTCACCTTTCACGCGAGTGTAGGGCCGCGAAGTGTTGGAACTGCGGAAGAGCAGATCACATCAGCGTGAACTGCCCTGCAGGTAGGATAGCGGCGAACGTGGACAGTAGCTCCAGTCCATGTTCCCCAAATAAATTTCATCATGCGGCTGCGTGTGTTACATCGGACAACGGAGGCGGACAGTATTCTAAGTGTCCCAGTTGTGAGAAGTTATTATCTTCCGGTGTTTTACCTTGTGGGAGAAAGATCCCCGTTATAAATTCATGTCATACAGGAGGTGGTCTTAGGGTTTATCCGGGGTTTGTTGGGGACGAACCGGTCTCGGTTTTACGAGATACAGGATCTACCGTTGTGGGAGTGCATAGGGATTGCATTCGGGATTCACAGCTTACAGGTGAGACTGTCCCGTGCATCCAATTTTCGGGGGCCATTGAGAAATTACCCATGGCAAGAATAATGATAGATACACCTTTCCTTAGCGGGGAAGTCGAAGCAGTCGTTGGTTGTTTTCCAGGCGCCCAGCTCATCATTGGGAATGTATCACGGGTAGTTTCCCCTTCCGATGAGAACGTGCAAGCATGGTCGCAATCAAAAGGTATTGACTTTTGCGCCGCGGTCGAAACACGTCGACGGGTAGCTGATAAAGATAAGATTAGACCTTTGGCTACGCCAGCGGTCAACCTAGATATCACGCCAGAGCGCTTGGCGAAATTACAAAGGGAGGACCCATCATTAAACCCATGTTTTGGGGAAGCGCGAACCGAGAAAACGAGGAAATATAAAAACGGGTCATCTTCTTTTTTTGTCCAGGGGGGCATTCTGTTCCGTATGTACGTCACAGTGGCTTCCGTTCAAAATCAGGTCGTCGTGCCACGGTCGTTAATTGCTACAGTATTGCGTCTGGCCCATGATGTTCCATTAGCGGATCATGTGGGAAGTGCGGGAACCAAGCAAAGGGTTCTGAAAGATTTTTATTGGCCGTCAGTATACAGAGATGTACGGCTATATTGTAAGACGTGCAGTGCGTGCCAAAAGACGACGCATAAGGGTCGTACACCCCAGGCTCCTCTTCAAAAGATCCCCACGGTTTCGGAACCGTTTAAAAAGGTTTCGATAGACCTTGTTGATTTAAGAGAAAGACTATCGTCAGCGCCCACTATAGCAGAAGAAGCGTCTAGTATCGCTTCAGCAAGAGCAAAGAACTATAAAGATGGAGGATCCAAACTGAGAATTTTTAAGCCAGGAGACAAGGTTCTGTTGTTGTTACCTACGGACCATAATAAGTTACTGATGACATGGAAAGGTCCTTATGTTATTGAGCGAGTTGTTTCGAAGGTAGATTACGCTATCCACATTGATGGATCAGTTAAGGTTTTCCATGTTGATATGCTGCAGAGGTTTCATGAGAGACCAGAGTAGCTGTATTCTCATACTGGTATTAAAGGACATACCTAATGTCGTGTCATTCTTTGACGATATAGCATGCCATACGTCGACATGGTCTGAGCATATTCAGACACTAACAGTAATTTTTAAACGATTACGTCATTTTGGGTTAACTGCTAAACCCGCAAAGATGGATTTGGCATGTCCAGAGATAATATTCTTAGGACATATTGTGGGTAGAGGTGTTCAGAGACCTGAAGAAACAAAAATTGACAAGTTAGTAGGGTTGCAAATCCCAAAAACAAAGAAACAAGTCAGAAGCTTAGTGGGAATTTTAAATTATTACAGAAAGTTCATTCCAAATTTTTCCTCCTTGTCATCTTCTCTTACTGACCTTACTAAGAAGGGACAACCCGATAAGGTCCAGTGGACGTCTGAATGTCAGACATCATTTGATAATTTGGTGACAGCATTATCATCGTCACCCATTCTGATATTACCCGATTTTCGATCTAATTTTATCCTCAGAACGGATGCGTCGGACTCTGGTGTTGGCGCTTGTCTTCTACAGGAGAAGAACGAATGTCTCCATCCTGTATGTTATGTCAGTAGGAAGTTATTGCAGAGAGAAAGAAAGTATTCTGTGATAGAGCGTGAGTGTCTTGCCATTGTCTGGTCCGTCCAGAAACTAGGACGTTATCTCATGGGACGAGAATTTTGTATCCAGACAGACCACAAGCCACTGACATTTTTGTCGAAGAATCGTTCGTCCAGCCCACGCTTGTCTAGATGGGCATTGGCTTTGCAGCCGTATACCTTCGTTATTCAACCAATTCCAGGAACCAGCAATCATATCGCCGACTACCTTAGTCGAGCCTAGGGCAAGATTTCGGGAGCTTATACATCGGAGGACAGGAACATTGACAGGATCTGTGTGAATAAGTCGACTTTAAAATATTGACATTATAAATATGATATGAAGAATGGTTGATAGGTTGAATGGTTTTTGATTCTGTATTAAGTATTGTGGTTAGTTAGCTATTCATGATGTGACACATATATGCATATTTCAGACCATATTGATCCCCATATTTTCCCCTGATTCCGGTATTTTATATACTAGGGGAACTGCTAGGTCATTTTTCTAGTGTAGGTATTGCTCACGCTCACTCGTTGACAGTCATCTTGATGCGATTTGAAATTAATTGCATTAATTTTTTTGGGGTGGGGGATGATGTCACGAGTGGAGTGAGTGCAATTAAGGGGATTGCTACAGAGCGGGTGTAGAGTAAGAAGGGCTCACAGTAGACAGCAAGTTAAGCGTGCTGTTGTGAGTAGTGGGGGGGTCTGAAGGAGGCGAAAGCGCTGTATAACTATCACTGCAAGTTAGAAGGTCCGACGGAGCGGACCTGTGAATAAGAGCCCATCGGGCGGACATAAGGGAAGCAGTCGAGAAGACTAGTGAGAGTCTTTCCAGTGATGACTGGTATGTAGAACGTTGATTGATTATTATGATTGATGTATTATATTATATTCGCCTATTACCATGATGTAAATAAGTATATGTGAGGAATGTGGAAGTCCTTGGTATTGGATATAGCAATGTGCGCCATGAGCGATAGATGAAAGTGAGTCATGGATTTGTAGCGCGAGTGAGTAGTGTGTACTCCGATGGAGGTGTGTTACCGTAAGATGTGTGGTGAGTGAAAGGTGAACTAGTGTGTGTACGCTTCGTGGATTGTAAGGAGAGGTGGAGTGAATAGAAATGGTAGGGTATTATACCAATGTAATGTTATTCTTGTAGGTGTCGGGGACGGGCCGAAGAGCCACCTCGATGAGCACAAGTGATAGGCCAGCATAGGGCCGGAGGCCATACATAGGCCAGAAGTGAGACTGTCCGTGCAGGACAGTAGAAGCACATAAAGTCGTGGCAGTCAGGCCACGGACAGGGACGTAGATATGAGAGTGAATGAGATACTATATTGTTGCCATGTTGATAGGCTAGTGAACTGATACTATGTTGTTGCCATGTGATGGCTATGGAAATAATAATGTGTTATTGCCCTGCTGAGGTGCTAGGGGAGTGCTAAGGGTATGACAATAGGAATGTGATATTGAGAGACTGCGGTGCCAGTAAATTATTAATGTGCTATTAAGACCCTGAGGGGAGAGGCTGAGGCCGAAGTGCCTTTAGGAGTAACTACCGGATTGTGGATCCGAGAGAGAGTGTGTGTGAGAATAAGGCCGTTGTACGGCAGTTCACTTCAATAATATAATGTATGTAATTGCGCTATTATATGTATAATTATGGTTAATAAATGTGTGAGTCTGATGGGCTGTTTTGTTAAGGGTTAAACTTGTTTGTTCGTGATTGTCGTCCTGTCATAAACTATTACATCTCCCAGTCTGGGATTTGTGACAGGACCCATCATTAAACTCATGTTTTGGGGAGGCGCGAACGGAGAAAACGAGGAAATATAAAAACGGGTCATCTTCTTTTTTTGTCCAGGGGGGCATTCTGTTCCGTATGTACGTCACAGTGGCTTCCGTTCAAAAGCAGGTCGTCGTGCCACGGTCGTTAATTGCTACAGTATTGCGTCTGGCCCATGATGTTCCATTAGCGGGTCATATGGGAAGTACTAGAACCAAGGAGAGAGTTCTGAAAGATTTTTATTGGCCGTCAGTATACAGAGATGTGCGGTTATATTGTAAGACGTGCAGTGCGTGCCAAAAGACGACGCATAAGGGTCGTACACCCCAGGCTCCTCTTCAAAAGATCTCCACGGTTTCGGAACCGTTTAAAAAGGTCTCGATAGACCTTGTTGGCCCCATTCACCCAGCGACCGATAGGGGGAATCGATTTTTCTTAACGGTCATATGTAATGCTACGAGATGGCCAGAGGCGGTTCCCCTGCGGACCATAACGTCTGAGGCAGTCGCGGAAGCGTTGTTTGCAATTTTCGCTAGGGTAGGAATACCAGAGCAAATTCTGTCTGATAGGGGCGCGCAATTTACGTCGCAGATGATGAAGGAATTGTTCCGCTTATTCAGCATACAACCCATCACTACCACCCCTTATCATCCGCAGGCTAATGGCATGTGCGAGAGATTGAACTCGACGTTAAAGTCGATGCTGCGTAAGGTAGCTGCTGATCGCCCTAAAGATTGGGATAGATATATCCCTGCAGTGTTATTCGCGTACAGAGAGGTACGGCAGGAGTCAACGGGATTCTCGCCGTTCGAAATGATGTACGGTCGTAGTCCTAGGGGCCCAACTGACGTTCTTCGGGACATGATGACGGCGCCATCATCGGGAGACGATGAGCAGGTTTCGGTGTTTCAGTACCTTGTTGATTTAAGAGAAAGACTATCTTCAGCGCGCACTATAGCAGAAGAAGCTTCTGGTATCGCTTCGAAAAGAGCAAAAGACTATAAAGATAGAGGGTCCAAACTGAGAATTTTTAAGCCAGGAGACAAGGTTCTGTTGTTGTTACCTACGGACCATAATAAGTTATTGATGACATGGAAAGGCCCTTATGTTATTGAGCGAGTTGTTTCAAAGGTAGATTACGCTATCCACATTGATGGAACGAGTAAGGTTTTCCATGTTAATATGCTACAGAGATTTTATGAGAGACCACAGTATCTGTGTGCACAGACAAGACCAGAGGAGACTGTCTTCTCTACTGCTTGTACGGGGGTCGTAGACCAGTTGGACTGTGACGTAAGCGACACCGAGGCGCAGGAAGAGTTACAAATTCAATTGCCGGAGTTAACTGCGACACAGGGTTACAGGGACGTAAACATTAACCCTGACCTTACGAGTTCAAGGAGTAGGGAACTTGAGACCCTGTTAGCGTCATTCCCGGATGTTGTTACGGATTTGCCGGGTCGCACTACGGCGATCCAGCACCAAATAAAGTTGACTTCGGATAAGCCAGTATTTCTTAGACCGTATCCGTTGCCTTTTTCTTCGAGAGATAGAGTCATAAAGGAAGTTGAGTCAATGTTGAAGTTAGATGTGATAGAACCATCAACATCGCCGTATTCATCACCCATCGTCCTGGGGAAAAAACTTGATGGATCGGTGCGGTTCTGTATTGATTTTCGAAGATTGAACACTATTACGGTAGGCGATAGGGAGCCTATTCCGTTCCAGGAGGAATTAATAGCTTCATTGGCCGGGTCCACGTGGTTTTCCAAGATAGATTTAACGAAAGGTTATTGGGAAATCCCGCTTACTGAGGAGTCTAAACAATACACGGCGTTCCAAACGCCCATTGGATTATTCCAATTTAAGGTCATGCCATTTGGGTTGGTAAACGCGCTAGCGACGTTTGCACGATTAATGAGACTAGTGTTGAAGGACATACCTAATGTCGTGTCATTCTTTGATGATATAGCATGCCATACGTCGACATGGTCTGATCATATTCAGACACTAACAGTAATTTTTCAACGATTACGTCATTTTGGGTTAACTGCTAAACCCGCAAAGATGGATTTGGCATGTCCAGAGATAATATTCTTAGGACATATTGTGGGTAGAGGTGTTCAGAGACCTGAAGAAACAAAAATTGACAAGTTAGTAGGGTTGCAAATCCCAAAAACAAAGAAACAAGTCAGAAGCTTAGTGGGAATTTTAAATTATTACAGAAAGTTCATTCCAAATTTTTCCTCCTTGTCATCTTCTCTTACTGACCTTACTAAGAAGGGACAACCCGATAAGGTCCAGTGGACGTCTGAATGTCAGACAGCATTTGATAATTTGGTGACAGCGTTATCATCGTCACCCATTCTGATACTACCCGATTTTCGATCTAATTTTATCCTCAGAACGGATGCGTCGGACTCTGGTGTCGGCGCTTGTCTTCTACAGGAGAAGAACGAATGTCTCCATCCTGTATGTTATGTCAGTAGGAAGTTATTGCAGAGAGAAAGAAAGTATTCTGTGATAGAGCGTGAGTGTCTTGCCATTGTCTGGTCCGTCCAGAAACTAGGACGTTATCTCATGGGACGAGAATTTTGTATCCAGACAGACCACAAGCCACTGACATTTTTGTCGAAGAATCGTTCGTCCAGCCCACGCTTGTCTAGATGGGCATTGGCTTTGCAGCCGTATACCTTCGTTATTCAACCAATTCCAGGAACCAGCAATCATATCGCCGACTACCTTAGTCGAGCCTAGGGCAAGATTTCAGGAGCTTATACATTGGAGGACAGGAACATTGACAGGATCTGTGTGAATAAGTCGACTTTAAAATATTGACATTATAAATATGATATGAAGAATGGTTGATAGGTTGAATGGTTTTTGATTCTGTATTAAGTATTGTGATTAGTTAGCTATTGATGATGTGACACATATATGCATATTGCAGGGCATATTGATCCCCATATTTTCCCCTGATTTCGGTATTCTATATACTAGGGGAACTGCTAGGTCATTTTTTTTTAGTGTAGGTATTGCTCACGCTCACTCGTTGACAGTCATCTTCATGCGATTTGAAATTAATTGCATTAATTTTTTTGGGGTGGGGGATGATGTCACGAGTGGAGTGAGTGCAATTAAGGGGATTGCTACAGAGCGGGTGTAGAGTAAGAAGGACTCACAGTAGACAGCAAGTTAAGCGTGCTGTTGTGAGTAGGGGGGGGGGTCTGAATGAGGCGAAAGCGCGGTATTACTATCACTGCAAGTTAGAAGGTCCTACGGAGCGGACCTGTGAATAAGAGCCCATCGGGCGGACATAAAGGGAGCAGTCGAGAAGACTAGTGAGAGAGTCTTTCCAGTAATGACTGGTATGTAGAACGTTGATTGATTATTATGATTGATGCATTATATTATATTCGTCTATTACCATGATGTGAATAAGTATAAGTGAGGAATGTGGAAGTCCTTGATATTGGATATAGCAATGTGCGCCACGAGCGATAGATGAAAGTGAGTTCATGGATTTGTAGCGCGAGTGAGTAGTGTGTACTCCGATGGAGGTGTGTTACCGTAAGATGTGTGGTGAGTGAAAGGTGAACTAGTGTGTGTACGCTTCATGGATTGTAAGGAGAGGTGGAGTGAATAGAAATGGTAGGGTATTATACCAATGTAATGTTATTCTTGTAGGTGTCGGGGACGGGCCGAAGAGCCACCTCGATGAGCACAAGTGATAGGCCAGCATAGGGCCGGAGGCCATACATAGGCCAGAAGTGAGACTGTCGGTGCAGGACAGTAGAGGCACATAAAGTCGTGGCAGTCGGGCCACGGACAGGGACGTAGATATGAGAGTGAATGAGATACTATATTATTGCCATGATGATGGGCAAGTGAACTGATAAGTTGTATGGCAATAGGAAGGTGATGTTGAGAGACTGCGGTGCCAGTGAATCATTAATGTACTATTAAGACCCTGAGGGGAGAGGCGGAGGCCGAAGTGCCTTTAGGAGTAACTACCGGATTGTGGATCCGAGGGAGAGTGTGTGTGAGAATAAGGCCGTTGTACGGCAGTTCATTTCAATAATATAATATATGTAATTGCGCTATTATACGTATAATTATGTTTAATAAATGTGTGAGTCTGATGGGTTGTTTTGTTAAGTGTTAAACTCGTTTGTTCGTGATTGTCGTCCTGTCATAAACTATTACATCTCCCAGTCTGGGATTTGTGACACATTTGTTTGACGAGGGTCCTCTTGCGGTGAAGATCTCCTGTACCCATGGACAAATTAAACAACAGCCTTAATGGATTATCCTTTCAGATTATCTCTTTGTTTTTCTCCTGTTTTTTTGGTTAAAAGGGTAAGGGGCAGGGCTCGGAATTTGATCAGATTTAGGGTTGAGGATAAGTACGGGGTTAGGATAGGTGCGTATACGTACGCGCCCCTAGCGCAAAACACTTGGGGAAGGTACGTACAAGCAACACTGGCCTATATCATACGCTATAAAGACAAGACAGTGAACACAACTTACTATTATCTGTACTTAGCTTTGTAGTTAGACTAAGGTCCCTTTGCCGGGCCTCCAGGAAACCCTGGAACAAGGCTCATGGAACACTGGGTGCTCCCAAATACCCCACTTTAGGAATCGCTGGGATGTATTATTCGGCCCAAAGTAAAGGGGGCCAAAAATAAAAGACAGAAAAACCTGGGTAGTTTCGGAACAGCCCGCCATCGATTACCCGCTAACCAGGGCAATTTGCGGGAATGCTTGGAATGAACGCAAACCATTATCTCCCTATTTCGATTCCTTCTATTTTCTTAGGCTTTGCAAGAACAGCACCACCCTCTATTCCTCCCGAAAGGATCATCATTTTTATTTGCTTTGTTTCGTTTTTTTGGGTCTGTGCATTTTTTTTCGGCATTTAAGATCATAAGAATGCAGAGATCTCTGAGATAATACATTCTCAGCTATTCGCCCTGCTCGGACCGAAAGAAAAGCTCCTAATGATCCGGTGTTTAGGCGGCATAAAATTCAGGAAGTGTTTCGCTTGGGACACTATTTCCACTTGAAGCAGTGCAGAGCGATTCTGAGTTGTGTGCGCTCTTCAGCTGTGTTTTCTCTGTTCGGTCTCACTTGGAAACTGCCCCCTACCGAAACTCTTCCTAAAGTTTAGACTTTGTGGAAAAGATCGGCAACAGCTGTGTGCTTTGGTTTGTTCATGCGTTATCTCCGAATAGGCTTCACCAATTTTTACCAAAAATCCCCAAATTCTGTGACCTTAACCTTGCTCTTAAGTGAGACAAACATTGCATTTCGTACTAGTCAGTTGATATGAGTAGTCTGAGCTTTACTCATGGCCAGTTGTTTACCTCACCTTCTCCACTCACCACTCTGTTTGATGGCTGACCTACATTCAAATAGCTGGGTTTTCCCCCAAATCTTGGTTTCTACTATTCGGCCTCACTTGGAAACTGCCCCTACCGAAACTCTTCCTAAAGTTTAGACTGTGGAAAGGCCGGCAACAGCTGTGTGCTTTGGTTAGTTCATGCGTTATCTCCGAATTCATTTATTCTTCATAGAATTTGTTGTTTGTTGTTGTTTAACTTGCTTCAAAATTTCCCGACCTTCGTCTGACGAAGATCCTTAATGAACTGACCAAAAGCTTTCTTAAATTTCTTTCAATTTCATTGTTTTAGAAACTAGTGTTTATCGCCTTTTCCTCAGCCGGCAAACCCTACGTCAAACCTACATACATTTCGGTAGGATTGGTGGGATTACCGTAGGGACGAGTTCCTTACATCAAACCAACGTAGACGCGATGTCTTAATCAGCGGATCTAAGAAGGATCAATGTCATTCCTATGTGCAACCAATGACGTCAATCCTACACATCGGATTTCTGTAGGGCTGCCACTTCCCGTTGTTTGTTTCAAAAACGGCGCCTTGGGACTGTTTTTTTTCATCACATTTTTGGACTTCCACAACATCACCCACACAGTTTTACCATTATTACTGTTATTTTTCTTCTAGTTGTTGCTGTAGTAACCTTTGCCCACAAGTACGAACTTCTACACAACACTCATTATTTTAGTGCCACGTTGACTGTGGTAACTGCCCGTAATCAGAATGGATTCAAGTTACAGTAATTATTTCGTGACTTCCTGTTTCCTGCTTTAAAATTAACCACGACTCGCCATTCTCTATCATTATCGCTTTGAGTAGAAAGAATACGCGCATATAACCGGTTCAGGTATTGACGTAATTCGTAAACAAACTAGGATCGATGGCGGATGAAATTGTTTTTTTTTTTTTTTTTACTTTCCTAGATTTGAAATACTTTTTTTTCTCCTTCTTTATACTAATTTTAGTTGCCCGCAGGTAGAATTAATTTTGTTTTCCAGGCCTCCAGTCAAGAACCAGTAGTTACCCCGAAGTTATGATGGAATGTGTGCTTGGTGACACACCCAGTAGTTAGCCGTGGTGAATGTCATCTATGAGATTCCGCTTGATGGATACGCCTTGGAGAAATGTACGGCGCTGCTGGCACTGAAAACTGACAGGGGGAGGGAGTGACGCCTATTTAAAATCTGTAATCGAGAGGTTTCATGGTTTGTGTGGATGCCCGAGGTGAAGGTCGAGAGGAAATAAAAACAACAACAACAAATAACTGCAGAATTCTTTTTTAGATATCAAGAAAACAAATTGTCCATGACAAAAGAAAAAGACATATAATTATATAGAAACTGGTTATGACAAGAAAATATATATACAAAGAATTGAAACTCGAGTCAAACACTTGCACTGTTACAGACTAGATTGACCGACCGGCGGACGTACGGACGGACAAGCAAGCAGACAGACAGACAAACAGACAGGCGGACAGACAGGCAGGCAGGCAGATAGACGGACAGCCGGACAGACAGACAGGCAGGCAGGCAAGCAGACAGACGACATGAAGATAGACAGACAGGTAGGCATGCAACAAGCAGGTAGACAAACAGACAAACACACAGGCAGAATATTTCTTTTCTATGACATATGACATTAGAATAATATAACGACAATACACCAGCTTGGAAATAACTGCAAAGGATAATAACAGTTAGCAGAAGTCAGTGTCTCAATGTCAAAATATCTACCAACGGCGCCTTCTACGCCCATAACTCCAAAATCTATAGCATTCTATAGCACTTATGCAGAGCTGCTTTGTTACAAGATTGGACTTGCTGGGTGACAAACCTAACTTATTTACAACATGAACAAACCAACAATGTACACTTTAGGTAGACAGAGTGACAGACAGATAGATAGATAGATAGATAGATAGATAGATAGATAGATAGATAGATAGATAGATAGATAGATAGATAGATAGATAGATAGATAGATAGATAGATACATACATACATAGATACATACATATATACATACATACATACATACATACATAGACAGACAAGATAGATATACTCATAGACAGATAGATAGACAGACAAGACATACAGACAGACACAGACAGACAGACAGACGGACAGACAGACAGACAGACAGATAGATAAAGGAAGAACAAACCAGACCACTGACTCCTAAAATTTCCTTCTTTGAGTTTGACTTGACAGAATGCCGCCCACTGTCATCAACAGTGAGTAGATTGTCTAGTCCCCCGGGGGCCCCCTGGGTGTAACCTCACAGAGTGGGAAACATCTAATTCATTTCCTCCTCCTGCCATCCAGTTATTTCTGTGCTGGTAATCACGGGCCCTCTCTCTATACAAGCCCTCCCCTAAAGCCCACAGCTGTCAGATCCCCTTTACCGGCAACATTTTGACACAGAAATGCCTTGCTCAGCTTTAAAGACCCAGGGGTTCTCAGCATTTCACGATCTTAGTTCTTGTTTATTCCAACTTCACCTTCTGCACAACTGAGAAATTCGACACCAAACGTTTGTTGCTTTAGTATTATGATAAGTAGTTCGAATAAATCGGAATTGCCAAACGGCTCGATGAGTGCCACAACTCATTTTACACATGTGTCAAAGTGTGCATTGAGTTATACCTCTTCTACATATTGAAAGATATCTAATTTTTCAGAAAATGGAGACAGAACAAACAAGAACCAATGTCGCCATTTTTAGGTCTTTGTTTTCAGAGGCTCACTGGCCTTGGCATGTGCACCCGAACGCCATTTTCAAAACTTGCATCCTCCTTAATTTGCAGTAACCGCTTTGTAATATAAACCTGTTTTTTTTTGGTGAAATTTTAATTGACCATATTGTTCTGACAATCAAGATACTGTAAGAGACCTAAAAAATAAAATGTGAAAGGCTCAAGAGGGCTTTTCCTGTGCCGACGCGCCGTCAAAGTCGAACTCGTACATAAACTTTCTGTCTGTCTCTCTCTCCCTGTCTCAGTCTCTCTCTCTGTCTCACTGTCTCTGTCTGTCTCTCTCTCCCTGTCTCTGTCTGTCTCTCTCTGTCTCTCTCTCTCTCCCTTTCCCTCTCTCTGTCTCTCTCTCCCTGTCTCTGTCTCTCTCCCCCTGTCTCTGTCTGTCTCTCTCCCTCCTTCTGTCTCTCTCTCTCCCTGTCTCTGTCTGTCTCTCTCTGTCTCTCTCTCTCCCTTTCCCTCCCTCTGTCTCTCTCTCTCCCTGTCTCTGTCTCTCTCTCTCCCTGTCTCTGTCTGTCTCTCTCTGTCTCTCTCCCTCCTTCTGTCTCTCTCTCTCCCTGTCTCTGTCTCTCTCTCCCTGTCTCTGTCTCTCTGTCTCTCTCTCTCGCCCTCTCTTTTTCTCTCTCTCACTCTCTCACTCACTCACTCACTCACTCATTCACTCACTCTCTCTCTCACACACACACATACACTCATGGTCACACATACACACACAAAAACATAGAGACAGTTTACTTTAAAAATAAACAAATAAGCAAAACTAAAAATACACACACACACACACAGAGCTTAACCATTATCGCCTGGACCAACCAATAACTTCGTGGCTAATCTGGCCTGGGAATTAAGAAATAACGGAGATTAAGTCGACCGTTAGTAGTAATTATTATGCCTAAACTGGAATAACAAAAACAAAAGCAGACTTGCATGCACCTTTACTCTTTCACCATATATTTAACCCTTTGACAAATGTCTGTGCTTTTAGGAGGTTTGCTGCCCTTGGCATTAACACCTCCGTTTTCTTGCTTTTATTTTTCTTTTGTTGTGGTTGGGATTCGTTTTTTTAGAATTATGCCCGGGCAGCGGCCTGTTCGGCCTGCTCTTTTCAATGTCCAACTGCCAAGGTATCTTTAACGTGCACAACGTGCACACGGGCCCTCCGAATTTTTCATCCTTATCCGAGAAGACAATGTGTTCGGGTCTACCTACCATGGGGTCAGGGACAGGAAAATATGAGAAAAATCCCAAAAATTCTAACATGCCTGCACCGACCGGTATTCGAACCCGGTACCTTCGGCACGAGAGGCGAGCACCTTGCCTCTAGGCCACCGTGTCCCCAAATGTGTGTGCATCACTGGTGATACATTATGGTACCTAGAGGTAATGGACCTAGTGTTTCTTTGGACAGACTAACTTACATTTTCTCCCCTAGTTGAGAGCCACTGGTTTAGGAGGGGAAAAAGGAGAGATGTGACGTCAATAGTAATTTGGTGTCAGACATAGCTATGTCATTGTAACAGCATAGCATCAAAACACATGGAAACGACAGATGCATAATGCATATCATACAAGATTTATCTCACGAGCTTTTGTCGAACTCCTATGAAACTGATGAATGTTACGTTTTGTTGACCCCACGCCCCCACAAAACGAACAACAATAACAACAAAAAATACGTCCTTTGCAAAATTCCATCCCTACGAATACTCATAGAAGATCAGCTCT
>OZ007573.1:29951929-29961929 GCA_963931925.1 Onchidella celtica | reverse complement strand
ATGCTGAAGTAGTTCTCTCTACACTGGTTAGACGTGCTGGAGTGACAGCCACTAGACAGTACCCCGACACCATCAGGGCTGGCATTGAGGCCGTTTCCCTCTCAAGGAAGTCATGTCTTATTACACTAGCCAGTTCCATAGAGGCACGAGCCAGCGCTTTCCTTTTCATCAATTATCTGATGGAGGTATTACTCACTCCTTTTTTTGTTTGTATTATTTTTTTTTGTATTTTATATACTTCTTTAATCTCGGTTTGGGAAATTTGCCTTAGTGTCATTGCAGTCCAGTTACAACTGGAGCAGTCACGTCGTCGCCACAGTGCAGCGCTGGTCGGCTTTTTTTTTCCTTGGTGGGGGAGGGAGTGGTGGGGATACGTTTTTATTTAATTTTATCTCGGTCGGTCTAGTTTGTCTGTCTCTCTGTCTCTCTTTATTTCTATCTACCTATCTCTCTCTGTCTCTCGTTCTCTGTCTCTGTTGCGACCTCTCTCTCCCACTCTACCCATTTCTCTCACCCCCTCTCTCTTTCTCTCTCTCTCTCTCTCCTTCTCTCTATTTCAAGCGCGCGGGTGCTTACGCACATACTGGTATCTTCAAATCGTTGTCGCATTGAAATTCCCAACATCTTTTCCACTTAAAACTACATGACATACGAGAGCTGTTTCACTGTAACACACAAGACACGAGTTAACAGCTGATAACCATCAAAGCCCAGCATTATCATATTATCATACTTTCTCTCTTAACAAAGAGCATACAAGCCAATCACACACTTTATTTTTGACAATGTGATGGGATCTGCGAATGCCCTTGACAATCCAGGTTTATATGGTTATTATTCAAACTCGTTCTGTCCTTTTAGAAACAGGCTGTGAAATCTCCCATCAGTTCTGATTTTTACCGTATTCTTTGAAGTTGCCTTAGCCTTACAAATTACCACCGAAATGTTTTGAGAGAGCGAGACAGACTTCAGGGGACCCTCAGAGAAATAGAACCCCAGTCAAACAGGCATTTCAGTCCGCCTTTCACTTCCACGCACTATAATGGAGTCCAGGTCGCGGGCCACACTTAGATCGCAAGTCTGGGGAGGGCTGGATTAACCATTAAGCAAAATAAGCACGTGCTTCGGGCATCAAGGGAAAGGGGGTGGGGGTGGGGGGGGGCACCACAGAATAAATGTGTATTTTCTTTTCCGGATTTACCATGGACCATTCTTCTTGATTCCTTGAGGAACATAGGGCCACAACAACACTCCTGCAACGCACGCGGTTCTGGCAGGCCCTCCTTACCTCTGTCCATGACATTCCGGCTGCCTTCACCTCAACATCGACACTCCTGTGCTAAGTCTGTTTTGGTCGACCCACTTTCCGCTTTCCTTGTGGGTTCCAGACCAGAGCCTGCCTGGTGATGTTGGATTCAGGTTTTCGTAACGTTTCAATTGGGGCTTATGTACCATATACTTTTCAAATAAAAATAAAGTGCAAGTATAAAAAAGAAATAAACATAAATTTCAATCCTACTGTAAGTTTTGCTTCATTTCGAAAAATGAAAATTTTATTCTATGGTTAATTTTTGTCAATATTTTGAATTACACATACACTAGTGTCTCTTAAAGTCTTAATCCGGTCCTAGGTCTGGGTGTTTCCTGTAGTCTTTTGATAGTTTGTTGCATTCCAGCTTTTGGATTTCAGTTACCACTTTTGCAGTAGTGATAGTGAAAGATGAAGAAAGATGAGAGAATTGAACTACCAGAAACAAGGCCGTTTCCAGATTTCAGTCCCGATTGTAACCAACTTCTTCCAAGAGGTTTTTCAAAGTTGGTTCCTCTAGGTCCACCTGGCAATGTTAAGACCACTACGCCTGTCAACATTATAAAGTTAACATTACTTTGTTGCTGCAAATAATTATCACTAACATTAAAATAATAATAATAATTATAATTATAATAACAATAATGATAACACATTTATCGCGAAGTTCAAGACCGTTTAAAATATGCTTACGTTCACCTTTATATCTTTCTATGGGTAATATGTTATTTTGTAGCACTTAACTCTTTCCATACTGCAATTCAGCCCAAATTAGTCCAAATGCGTCAGTCGGGGGGACTGATACATCGGCAAAAAGTACTCTCCTTGTTACCCCTGGGCATTTCAACGATACTGTGTCCATCTAGCTTCCCAGTGTTTTTGTTGTTTGTGGTACAACCGATGCCACTATTACTGCACTTCAGCAGAAATTAGTCCAAATGCGTCAGTCGGAGGAACCGATGTATCGGTGAAAAGTACGGAAAGAGTTAAGGCACAGCCCGCGGCTAAAATACGCCTTTCATGGTTACACTGGAGACCTTACTTCTTTTATACTATGATGTTGATTATCATTACAGTCATGTTGTCTATTAGGCAAATTTCATCAGGAACGACCATTTACCCCGTCACCCCTCTCAAATAACACACCTCATAATATATCTATTTATATAATGTACGTACACATTCCCAAATCTAACTGCCTGGTATATCTAGATAATTCTCTACTTGGTTGTCTGTCACACTAAATTGATATCTCGCGGAAGTCAATCCGAGGGGTGATTTATAATCTCTCCATTTTTTAAGAGATTGTCTTAGATGACTTTCATACTTAAGGAGATGTTACAGCTCTTTAAAAAAAATAAATAATGTCAGACACTATTCCCCCATTCCCCCCGACCGACTCCCTTGGGAAAGGATCAGGAAAGGAGCGTCGTAGCCCCCCCCCCCCACAGTCTTTAATCTCCAATTACACGCCAGCTGAAAATGTATCCAGATCAATGGCAGAGAACTAGACTGGCTGACCCGGAGTTAAGAAATCATGACAAAAGGCCTGTCTAAATCAATGACGTTTTGTGTTGCACGGTGCGGAACTCGCCGCGCAAAATGGAAGGGTTTCCAGCACTAAGGATCCAGCCGGCCGGTTTTGATTCGATGTTTTCCACTTCAACAACCCCAGAGTTGTAAAGTCTCAGCACCAGTCAGTAGCAGCCAAATTACAAGTTGAGAAAGAAAAAAAAAATTACATTCAGACAATAACGTCAAATCTTGACCTGGACAGCTGACCCGTCAGACGCTACACTCCCAAAGTTTCATGCCGGGAGATCCCAATAAATGGACAGAACGAGACCTCCACTTTAGACTTCCTTCTTTGGTTTGACGGACGTAACGCAAGTTATTGATTATTATCAAGTGACGTACAGAACGGACATACAGGTCGGAAGGCGGACGGACAGACAGGTAGACAAACAGACAGACAAATTGATGGACAGACAAACAGACAGACAGACAGACAAATAGATAGATAGATAGATAGATAGATAGATAGATAGATAGATAGATAGATAGATAGATAGATAGATAGATAGATAGATAGATAGATTGATAGATAGATAGATAGATAGGTGGCTATATAGATAGATAGACAGACAAAATAGAAAAAATAGACTGACAGATAAATAGACAGTCAGACAGACAGACAGACAGACAGACAGACAGATAGATAGATAGATAGATAGATAGATAGATAGAAAAACAGACAGCTAGATAGATAGATAGATAGATAGATAGATAGATAGATAGATAGATAGATAGATACATACATACATACATACATACATACGTACATACATAGTATTTATGAAGCTGAGATGCCTCTAAACAAGCTAACATATTATTCTACATTCGACTCCGGGAAGAATAAAAAGTTAATTTTGTAAAAGAAAAAAAAAAGGAGGGGTGGGGGGGGGGGGTGAGGGTGGGCGGCAGAGAAGACCTGCCTTTTTTCTGTCTCTTTTTAATTTTGTTGGTGTTAGTTTGAAAATATCTTTTTAGAAGTTGCAAGAATCGCCGTGAACGAGCATTCACCCCAGTATACTTGTTATGCTTTGCAAACCTCGGATAAATCACAATAGAACCAAGTTCAAACCTTGAAAGAAACACTTGATTAATTAATTAAGCCAGCAGTCAAATCCATTACCACAGGATCTGAAAAGCCAGGATGCAGACCAGACTAGAGGATAAACGAACAGCCTCTCCCCCCCCCCCCGGGGGGGGGGCGGTCACATTAACCCACAGATGTTCACACACAGAGGTGTAAAGACAGATTGGTAGCCTGAAGGAATCAGGCCGACATATAGATAATAGACATTATGGATGAGAATCTAACAGAAAAAACTAATTAGGAAAATTTAATGGCCAGTTAAACTAACAGCCAGACAGGCAGGCACGTACACGGATAGATAGATAGATAGATAGATAGATAGA
The DNA here is from genome assembly GCA_963931925.1 of Onchidella celtica. Taxonomy (NCBI): domain Eukaryota; kingdom Metazoa; phylum Mollusca; class Gastropoda; order Systellommatophora; family Onchidiidae; genus Onchidella; species Onchidella celtica. The sequence goes on along the minus strand of OZ007573.1, from coordinate 29,957,638 downwards.
TAGATAGATAGATAGATAGATAGATAGATAGATAGATAGATAGATAGATAGAATAGATAGATAGATAGATAGATAGATAGAGACAGACAGACAAATGGATAGATAGATAGATAGATAGACAGATAGACAGACAGGTAAATAGATAGATAGATAGACAGACAGACAGACAGACAGACAGACAGACAGATAGATAGATAGATAGATAGATAGATAGATAGATAGATAGATAGATAGATAGATAGATAGATAGATAGATAGATAGATAGATAGATAGACAGACAGAAAGATAGATAGATAAATAGATAACCTTCCGCGATGCGCGGATCTTCAGAACTACAGAAAAAATGGAGAGAGAGACGGACAGACGGACAGACAGACAGACAGACAGACAGACAGAGAAAGTGAGAGAAGGCAGGAGAGAGAGAGAAAACGAGAGAGAGACACACACACACACACATAGAGACACAGAAGGCCGGAGAGAGAGAGAGAGAGAGAGAGAGAGAGAATTGGCTCTGTTCACACTATACCAATATACATGTACTCTCATTGTATCGTGCACCTGACATGCAAATGTGCCCCTATCTTGTCCATCACTGACAAAAGCGAGAGAAGTAACAACGATGTTCACGATCGCATCACCTCTTGGCATGGGCACGGCTTGAGGGAAATAGTAACACGCGAGAACTCAACACGTTTGATGGAAGAAAACGGACGGCTAGGTGGTGAGCACTGAATAGGTTGTGCCTGGCCAAATGTTGCTCACCCCGGACAGACATTGATCTGTTTGACGTGAGTGTCTTCAGCCCCTCGAAAAACAAATTAATTTGGTAGTGGTTTGCAAGCTGTCACTTTCCAATTTCTCCCGGTGGCAGGATAAATAAATTGATAACTAGCTCACGGGGGCTTGCCGTATGTGGAGTCATTGTGTTTCAAAAGGGTAAGCAGGCAAATGGCTGAGGGAGTCTAGCGTTAGCTAGAGAAGAGTAAAGAGCATTATGCACCGCTCCGTTCCCCTCTTCCTACCGTTAACTTTTAGATACGGCAAAAGATGTAATCGAATTCTTTATTTGTTTTATGCACCATTTGGATGTGAGCGAAAGAAATTTATCATTTATTTAACTGTCTTTCTCTCCTCTCTATTTCGCTCTTTCTCTTTATCGCTCTTTCTCTCTGAACAAATATCGCCCGCAATGCCCACATAGAAATATGATCCAGTGCTTTCCTTTTTGTCACCTGGAGGTCGTATCCCTTCCATCCCCCCTCTCTCTCTCCCTCCCTCCATCTCTTACTCTCTCCCTCCCTCCATCTCTTACTCTCCCCCCCCCTCCATCTCTTACTCTCTCCCGCCATCTTTCTCTTCCACAACAAATATCGTGCACAACGCCCACTCCAATGGAACATGAGCCAGCGTTTTTTTTTGTTTGTTTTTAATCATCTGTTAAAACAACCCCCTCCTCTCTCTCTCTCCCTCTCTCTCTCTCGCTCTTTCTCTCTCCCTCTCGCTCTCTCCTTCCGAAGGCTGCACTAAAAGGGTTTGATGTTTTTGAACCCACAAGAATATCACTCCTAGTAATGTGATGAGAAACAGAACAATGCAGAGCAAAAACAACTGGATGTTTTTGTACCTTGTATTTGTGATTCATTTTTGGATAAAACTATGATTTTTTTTTACAATTTCTAGCATCGTGTTCTCCAGAAAAACACAGCACTCAGAAAAATCATGGAAATGGGAAAGAGAAATGAAAGTATTTGTACTCCCTTGTGGATGGGTAGAAGAGAGAGACAGAGAAACAGAGAGGGAGAGAAAGAGAGAGAGAGAGAGAGAGAGAGTAAGAGAAAGAGAGCGGGGCAAAGAGACAAAGAAAGAAAGAGAGAAAGTGGATAGGTAAACAACTGAGAAAGAGAGAGAGAGAGAGAGAGAGAGAGACAGAGAGACAGAGAGACACAGAGAGAGAGACAGACAGAGAGACAGACAGAGAAAGAGAAAGAGACAGAGAAAGAGCGGGGGAGGCAAAAATGGATAACAACCAAGAAAGACAGAGAGAAGGAGAGAGGGAACAAATAACGACAGTTTACAATAGAGAAGCCGCAGCAATGGGTGGCCCGGTATCTATTCATCCATCCACCCATCCATCCGTCCGCCTGTCTGTTTGTCTGCTGCTTGCCGGCCTGCCTGTCTGTCTGCCTGTCTGTCTGTTTGTTTGTTTGTCTGTCTGTCTGTCTGTCTGTTTGTCTGTCTGTCTGTCCATATCTATCTAATCATGTAGCTTGAAAGATAAATCTGTTACTGGCTGCGAACAGTATATATAAAAATAAGCGGAATTTATATCCACAATGTGCCCGTCATTTACTGATACAAAGAAAGAGAGTTACTGAATCCTTGCTAGCGAGAAAAAATCCCACATACCTGCACCGACCGGGGATGGAACCCGGTACTTTCGGCACAAGAGGCCAGCACCTTGCCTCTAGACCAACGTGTCCCCGAACAACACAACGTTATTTGCACTCCGCACAGATACATAACATTGGCTGCCTGTTCCAATCACTGCTGACCACTGAACTGCGCTATCCCATTGGAGCAATCTAATAGCTCCCAAAGGAGATCAATGTGGACCTTGAGCTGTGTTTAGGGACGGCTCTGTTTCATTCTGGTTTAGCAGTGACGAATTGGGGGACCCTTTTTGTTCAAAGCAGTATGCCATGGCTTTTTTGGCTGTTTTTTTTTAAACCGCTGACAAATGAAATGCTTCCTTTTTTTTAAAAGATCTTTGTTTCTTTTCAAAACGAGGTCCCTTCATCATTGTTGAAATTTGAGGAAAGAGAGAGAGAGAGAGAGAGAAAGAAGGAGAGAACGGGCAAAGAGGGAGAGATACAGAGAGAGAGAAAAAGAGAGAGATAGAGATAAAGGACAAGCAGAGACAGAGTGACAGACAAACAGACACTGACAGAGAAACAGAGAGAGAGAGAGAGAGAGGGGGGGGGAGGGGGGAGGGGGATACCTATTTAAATAATAAGTAACAAAAAACATAAATAAATTGTGATGGAATTCTAATGCAAAAAATAAAATCTACACCAGATGTAAAGACACAAGATCTGGGTCAATAAAAACCTACGCCAGACAAGAAGACTCCGAAGGGTTTGAATATTTTAAAACGAATACCATTAATATAACTATTGCACCTATGGCTGTTCTGAGTTTTTTTTAATGTACTCATAGAGTGTATTATGAGAAAGATAGGAGAGGCTGTCCACCTGTCCACCTCCATGTTTATCAGAAATGCCTAAGAAACATAAAGCAAAAATTTAGAGATGAGAGAGAGAGAGAGAGAGAGAGAGAGAGAGAGAGAGAGAGAGAGAGAGAGAGAGAGACAGACAGACAGACAGACAGAGGGGAAAGAGAGACAGACGGACAGGCAGAGAGTGAGTGAGGGGGGGGAAGAGACAAACAGGCGGACATAGAGTGAGAGAGAAAGACAGAGGAGAGAGAGGGGGAGAAAAGGGGGGGGGGTAGAGAAAAGATGAGGGCTGGGATTGGGAGTGGAGAGAACGAACGGAAATAATAATGAAAACGAGGTACCCGTAGTTCGATAGTTATGCATCCGGGCAAGTAAAGATAGACCCAGTTAAAAAACAATTCATGTATTTGACGGTATGTTCTCCTGACTCCATTTCAGCGAGATTAGAATTGTCATGACTGACCTTTTCGTCAAGGTACTCGATTGTTCTGTGCCTTTCAATTAACACTAACGATTCCATTTTATTTTTACTCATGGTAATCACAGGAAACAGAACCAGGAAAGCACAGCGAGTATCGTAGCTGCCTCCGTAATCCGGTTCACACTTACCAATCGATATGTCGTAAATAGATTACCGGGTGGACACGATATTGAAAAACGAGGAGCTTCGATTTATGTCACACGATCTTCGGATTTTATATTCTTCTTGCGCTAAATGAGAATTGCCCCAGGGCAGTATTCAAACGAATCGATATTATTTAAATGGACGAAGGATTGACAATGGCAACAATGCACAGTAATGATTTTATCGATTACTCAACTTTTGTGGTGTACGGTATTGAATTACAATATATCGTGTGCGCGTATCGACCTTGGTATGTAGTTAAATAAAGAAGGAAGTAATTGTGTACAATACGGGCAGGCTCGATGAGAGCACTTAGTGCCTGTACACTATAGGAGGTTCAACGTCATCGTATGAAACAGTGTGGGGACACGTTGGTCTGTAATAATAATAATAACAATAATACATTACATTTGTATGGCGCATTTCCATTAACAATGCTCAATGCGCCTTACACGACTCTCTCTTCCTCTCTCAGCTCTCTCTCTCCCCCTTCCTCTCTCTCTCTCTCTCTCTCTCTCTCTCTCTCTCTCTCTCTCTCTCTCTCTCTCTCTCTCTCTCTCTCTCTCACTCCCTCCCCGACTCTGTCATTCACGACGAACTCTCTCTTTTTCTACCACCTATTGGAAACACTGTGAGAATAGATGATGTTTTAGTTTGCGTTTAATAATCTCCAAAGTAGATGATTCGCGAACAGATTTTGGAAGTTTGTTCCATACAACTGGGCCGAAATGTGTAAATGAACGTTCACCAAATGATTTATAGTTTTTAGCGGGGCTGTTATTATTAGCGATACTATTAGCTATAGTCAGGGGTGTCCGCCTCTCGTGCCGAAGGCACCAGCTTCGATCCCCGGAATATGCAGACATGGGCACCAGGTTCGATCCCCGGAATATGCAGACATGGGCACCAGGTTCGATCCCCGGAATATGCAGACATGGGCACCAGGTTCGATCCCCGGAATATGCAGACATGGGCACCAGGTTCGATCCCCGGAATATGCAGACATGGGCACCAGGTTCGATCCCCGGAATATGCAGACATGGGCACCAGGTTCGATCCCCGGAATATGCAGACATGGGCACCAGGTTCGATCCCCGGAATATGCAGACATGGGCACCAGGTTCGATCCCCGGAATATGCAGACATGGGCACCCCAGGTTCGATCCCCGGAATATGCAGACATGTTGGAATTTTTTTTGGGGAAAAGTTCCTGTCCCTGATCTTGTAGCTGGTAGGTAGAATCGAGCACCTAGTCTTCTCGGATAAGGACGAAAAACTCGGAGGGCCCGTGTCCACGTTGGGCAAGTTAAACATACCTTGGCAATTGAAAGTCAAGAAGAGCAAGACGAACCAGGCCGCTGATCGGGCAAAATTCTAAAAAAAACAACCCAACCAATCCCTAGCACAAAAACACAAAAGAAACAAGAACAAGAAAAAGTGAGGTGTAAATGCCAAGAGCAGCGAAACCTTCTAAAATACAGACCTAAACACGTGCGCTGGCTCTATGAGGCAACCGCAAAAGTGCGAAGGAATATAAGGAGACAAAATGGAAGGAGACGAAATGTAAGGAGACAAAATGGAAGGAGACAAAATGTAAGGAGACAAAATGGAAGGAGACAAAATATAAGGAGACAAAATGGAAGGAGACAAAATATAAGGAGACTAAATGGAAGGAGACAAAATATAAGGAGACAAAATGGAAGGAGACAAAATATAAGGAGACTAAATGGAAGGAGACAAAATGGAAGGAGACAAAATGGAAGGAGACAAAATATAAGGAGACAAAATATAAGGAGTCAAAATGGAAGGAGACAAAATGGAAGGAGACAAAATATAAGGAGACAAAAT